>VXCM01003848.1:0-88818 GCA_014773175.1 Lucifuga dentata
GTGTTACCAAGTCTCTCTAAGGTGATAACCTCTGGTTACCATGGTGTTTGGGAGGTCAGAGAAATTGAGAAGTTCTGTTTCGTTGTCTTAACAGTATCTGCAAGTTTTACAACTAAACGAGGGGACGAGAACAGCAGGGGATCTTGAGGAGTTCCTGGGTGCTCATCCATATGTTAATGTGAATGTGTATTGTGTCTGTGAAGGGGGACAGTTAGGTGTCTGTGAAGGGGGAAGGTGATGTATGCGTGGCTTCAGCAGGCCTCCACGCAGATGCAGTCTGAAAACTGATTATTTCATCCCAGAAAAACATAATCATATATTTATCAAACTGCAGTTGTTCCAGTAATGCTACACAAGCATACAAACATTGCATCATCCAGTACATTCCTACGGTTGTAAATACACAAAGAGGATGAGTAGCTGAGCATTGCATATGTCTGAAACCACCTACCTCCTTCATGATACACAATTATTCACCACCCTTCTGTCTAAAGCTATTAATTCAAACTGTAAAATGAGAACAGTGAGATAAGTGTATTCTGGTGTCCAAGGACATACTAAGTCTTATTTCTGGGCTCTCCTTTCTTTTTGTTGGATTTGATTACTGAAAACTGTGGGCACTGTAGTAATTTGCATGCATATTGTGCCTACCTCACTATTTGTAATGTTGGATCAATAGAGTATCCTTTCTTGTTTGAATATGTCTAAACAAATGCCATCTATTTTAGCATGTATCCTTGTGCAAAGAGCATAGGGTTTAGTCATGGAGTCGGAGGTCCAAAGTGGCTGTGGTTCTTTTCTGCATCACTTAGCTCTTGTTCAGGGGAGGCCGGATGCACTTATGCTGGCTGAGGTTGTGAGCTAACATAGCCAGGCAAAGGAGCTGAAGCACAGTAAATCTCCTCAACAAGGAAATTTCACTATCTCAAACAACCTTCATCCTTGAATGCCCCAGTGAATACACTGTGTAACACAACCACTACAAGAAGAAGATACTGAATGTAAAATGACTGAAAATCTGCCGCTGGAGCTATCACAGGGACTGAGTAAAGTTAATACCGAAGCATTAGTTATAGTTGCAGCCGTGCTCAGTACATGATGGACAATGTCATCCCTTAGACAGCTGTATAGTTATTGATAATGTGCCATGCTTCAATGTCTCCCACAGAAATGTGCAATTAATTTCTGTAGCTGCTTCCCTAGCATCTTGAACATTCCATTTCTCCCACATTGCTTTATGTTTTAATTTACTGCCAGAGAAACCTGTTGTGCACTTATGTCCCAGCAGAAAATGTGCAGTTCAATTATAGTGTTCATGGGTCTTGGTAATGTGAGTTATTTATTCCTGGTAATGAAATGAATGGCAGAGAATAAAAAAAAAATAAATAAATGCACTGAGATCAGGCTAAGACACGTAGCATCTCACAATGACACCAGTTTTATTATCTGTTCATCCTTCTTTCTGTCTCTCTTTCCAACATCCCCTTATTTCTCTCTCTCTCTCTCCCTCACTCTGTCCTTCCACAGAAGCATGCCTCACCTGGGGGGCTATGATATCACAAGACAGAGTCAAAAATGACTGAGGAGTGAGAAGGGAATCAGAAATGCTCAAGCGGTTAGCTAGAGAAAACGCAGTGGCTTGTGTCCATTGCCATGGGGCCACTGATGGTCTTATTGGATGGTTTCACTCAAGCTTGACCTTTCTCATGAGGGGGCAATAACAACAAAGTGTCTGCTAACCAACTATATGGCTAAACCACAAGACCCACTAACACTGTTCTGAGTTGGAGAGAGTCAGTCACATCCACAGATATTAATATACTGTTGGAACTCAGTTATTTGTGTGAGTTATATATATATATATATATTGATGTAACCCCTGTTGCACAATCCAAATCTCAACTGTCTCAAGGCCATGTCTAAGGCTCATTTTTTCTGATTTTGGCTTTAGGAAAAAATACCCAGATTTTTAAGAGTGGTACGAACCCATTAAAAACCCAAACATTGTTGATGACCAACATGGTTCACTGTAGTTTACAGTAAACGAGGTCATCTAGTGGGGTGCACTTTCCATATCGCCTTCACACATGAAGAGCAATAACGAAGGAAAATGCATGCAAGATGCTAATTATGTTTCAGAACCCCAGAGTAGTAATGAATTAAAATTTCCACTTGTATTTTTCTGTTGTTGATGTTTTGTTCATTCAATTTCCAATGGCTCAAAATAAACTAAAATTGTAAATAATAAGTCTTATCTATCTCGAATTAATATACCTCCTTAAAGAGGCTGTGCAGTACTCTTGTTTCTGGTGTTACACAAGTGCTCTCTCTCTCTCTCTCTCTCTCTCTCTCTCTCTCTCTCTCTCTCTCTTTCTCTCTCTCTCACACACACACACACACACAATTTCCAAACATGCCACTGACCACATACAGTAAATGCATACAGGCTCGCACATAATCTTACACGTCCTGTGCACACACAAACACACAAATAAAACAAAGAAGCCCATTTATGGCACATTATGGGAGCATTCTGTAGTTTTACTGTATTTCTCTTACTTTAAGATATTCTGGTGCATAAACCAAAGCTCATTTGCATTTTATCTAAACTTTTGTCTTTATTTTCTATCTACCTTCTAGCTGTTGTTGCTAGGAAAACATCTTATATCTTTGTTACAATCTTCCTATATTCTTGCAGCAAGAAACAACAACTTTTAGATGTTTGGAGACATAAAATGTGAATATATTAGAATATATTATGTTTTAAAAGTTGTCTTTCTTTTCTGTTTTTTTTTAGAAATCTCGGTATCTTTCAGTGAAAATCAGTTAAAAATACAAACAATGAGCCTTATGTATTACTGGCACTGCAGTGACATTAGTAAAATCTCAGTTATAGAAGCAATGCTCAGTGTTATGTTCAGGGAAATGCTGAAAGCTAGTCAGACTGAAGAAGGCAAACAGAAGATACACAGAGAGATGAGAAATATCGGATTCAACTCTGCTTCTGTAACAACAAAATGCAACATCTCCTTTCCTTTCCTTTCCTTTCCTTTCCTTTCCTTTCCTTTCCTTTCCTTTCCTTTCCTTTCCTTTCCCCTTTTCCTCTCAGAGGTTTGGCTGCTGCTGAAAACAGATAACAGAAACTGGAGGTTTATATTTGCTTTATTGAGCATTACATTTCACATGTGTGTATTGATGGATGATGAGCCATGCCCACTGTGAATGCTAGGGTCTGTGTGTGTGTGTGTATGCAGGCGGCTGGTTGTGCGCTTGTGTGTGGTAGTATAGGTAGGCTTAACGGGATCTCCATGGAGTGTAGGATGAGGGCTACTAGGAATACATTACTGTTTGCTATAAGCAAATATGATCACACACATACATGTCATACACATTTGTGTATGACAAAATATGGGCTTGACTGCAAGTTTGTAGAAAATATATATATATATATATTATAGAAAAACATGATGTAACAAAATACAATTTATTCTTTTCTCCCATTGCACTCTTAGGAAAATGTTTACTTGCATGTCATTTTCATCTCCTGTTGGCTCAGCTTTCCATGTTTAGATGATTTTCCATCTCATTTCTCCTTTCAGTCTATATTTGCATATGTTGTTATGAGATACGTTCATGTGTGATGATGCCCCCCCCCCCCCCCNTTTTTTTTTTTTTTTTTTTTAATATTCTTTGACCTTTTTGTGTAGACAGCTGATAACTTCCAATGATATGGACTAGGCTCTTTCCTCTTCTAGCTTAATTTAAACATTTTACTTACCACTGTGGTTGTTCTAACATTGTAAGATGAGTTCACTCGGCCCTAGCATAGATCATGACTGCAATCTACTTTGATATTCTTACTTGTTATCTCTCCAGAGAGATCCCCTTCACTGAGTTTGACTCTGGACTTTGGTAGTGGTGTGTAACTGTATCAGCTAATGATACAGTGGGGTCCAAAAGTCTGAGACCAGTGTGAAAATGCTTCTATTTTGCATTCCATTTGAAGTTAATTCAGGACTTTTCATTATAATTGATAATATCATCTTAAAAATTTGAGTGAAAAGTTGAATCATTGAAAAATGTACATGAATTTCAGAATATCTTAGTATTTGGTATGCCTCTCTTTTGCTTTCATCACAGCATGCACTCTAGCTGGCATGGACTTCCAAAAGTTTGTGTAAAACCTGATGACCCAAGTTATCCCAGCATGATTTGACGATGTTCCATAGAGCTTCTTGTGATGTCAGACTTTCTGATTATTTCCAGATTTACATGGAAAACATCANTTCCATAGAGCTTCTTGTGATGTCAGACTTTCTGATTATTTCCAGATTTACATGGAAAACATCACATATTTCCAATGTGGTCTCAGGCCTTTGCACCCCTCTGTACATATTGGATAAGATATGAAGCCCATGTGGGAATATGTTCAGGGCTACACATCATTCAAACACTTCATCTGACTGTTAGAGACCATCTGAATGTGCTCATAACAAGGAGTCATAAAGGCACTTTGTTTATTTGAAACTCCATATATGTTTATTTTATTGTATTTATTTATGTTTTTGCAGCAAGATGCCGAACAAAATTCTGTGACCTATATAATACTAGATCCTCAGCATCCTGTAGCAATCAGGCTATTTTTTCTATTTTTCACTGAGACTTAAAGGGAACATGTGGGTGTAAACCCACACGTCCTGAAATACCCTGAAAGATTTGTTTTGATTAATCCTTTACTTGCATAGCATGGTGACGTCAACATGCATCACATGTGAATGTACCCACCTTAGATACACCCATCCAAGTGAACAAATGTATGAACGTTTGACCCACATCCATGTTTCGTAGCCCATAGGTGTTGCCAGCTCAGACCTGACACAGCTCAATCTAGTGGCAAATTTTAGCAGTATGAAATCTGGATGATGTTTTAAACTGTATTTGCATCACATGTATTAGTGATTAATAAATTTGAGGGATAAACCCACTCAACTGATCTGTTAGTTTACTGAAATAGTGAGTGTTGATCTGATCTCACAATATGTAGTGGCACTGTGCCTCTTTCTCAGACTCTGTCCTCGTCCTATGAATTCCACCCAATATATCCAATTTTTTTCCTAATAGTGTTTGTTTGGTGTGTGAAGCTACACTGCAGTTTTATTGGATTTATTTATTTATTTATTTTATGGTTTTTGTGCTTAGATGTTATGAATAAGAATGAAAAACAGGGAAACAAAGGATGTAGAGTCTGTTGAAATCCAACTGGGTGGATCTGTTTCCTGTTTGATGATTTTCTCAGGGCTAATCTGTTAATAATTACTGTGACACAGATGCAAAGCTCTCAAAGGACCTCACACACACACACACACACACACACATTTGCACTCTTTCTGACTGCATGTCTACATATGCACATGCCCTCAAAAGCGTGAAGACTAAACTTGGATTCCCCAGTGTGTTATAACCACCTGCTTTCAGCTTTAAATCCCGTTCATTTCCTCTTTTCTCTGATTGCTTTCTGAGCAGGAAAAACTGTTTCTAGGCAAGGCAGGGCCCAAAGTTCATCTGGTGCTATTAACACTGCTGCTATTTCTGGGAGTAAACATGACATTAATAATATGGCCCTATTGCTCAGTGGTAAGCTGATACATTTACAGCTTTTATTCTTATCAAGTCTATATTATATCTATTGTTGATAAGAAAATACATATTCAAACAATTGGTTTTGCTAACATTTGCACCATATAGGCATTGGCCTTTTATAATGACAAAGATGCTGTAGAATGTAACTAACAAATTATAGTAAAACCAGTACAAAGTGCCCAACTTGAGAGACGAGAGCAACAATTCAAGAGTCACATCTGCATCTTTCCTCAGGCGCTTCTTATCTTTGAGTGCTTTTAATCTTGGAACGTCAAAGCCAGTGTTCACTCTATGTTTGGCTGAGAGAAAGACACTTTCCTTTTTAAGCACACGATGTAGGTAATGTTTTTCATACTTCTCATACTTATGTTTTTCATACATACATTCTCATACTGTTTTTTTTTTTTTTTTTTTTCCTGCTCTGTCTGTTTAACCACAGTGGCCATGGGGTGACACAAACTACCAATACTTTATGTTTATTCCAAACTAATCACTGCTGAAGTTTCTTTAAAAGTGAACCACTCACACATATTGTATAGATTCAGTTAAAGGACCATACCAGTGATTTTGCATGTTTAAGCCTAACAAATACTACCTGCACATTACTTTACTGACAACCATTTTTCAAAACAAAAGCCATATATTTTAGTTTTTCTGTTATTTTGCTAAATCCCAAATTTTTTCTAAATCAAATGATGTGATACACCCACCTTAAAATTCACTGGTTTTTTTTTTGGTTTTTTTTTTCACTTTCCAAAGCGTATGTCCGAATGTAGACGGGATGTTCACTTTTAATTTTTTGGTAAAAGCAGTTTTGTGACTGTATTCCCTCATGGCGGAGACATACATTTTCTTCTGTTCTCCTCTTCATCTGTCTTACATGTTGAACGGTTAAATAGTTACTTTGACAAAAATGTAATAGATGTCATCATGTTCGCTGTCATAATTACTTATCTCAAGCATGTTTCAAGTCCCTACAAGTTGATTTTAACAGCGTGCTGGAATGAACTGAAACTAATGGCAGTCTGGAAAGTAGGAAAAACAATTGTGATATTTACCACTCCAGTAGAATGTTTTGGGAAATGGTTGTCAGTAACATAATACAGGTTGTATATTTTGGGCTCCAACATGCAAAACTACCAGTATGCTCCTTTAAGTGTAAAGCAGCAGTTCATATGGGCCACAGTGCTGCATTTTCCATCTTTTCCTGCTCTACTTGATTAGTTAAATCAGGTGCGATTAGCCATCAAGATCTGGAAGTCAACAACTCTTGATCCTGATTAACAGTAGCTAACCAGGTGTGGGTAGAGCAGAAAGAGAGAGAGAGAGAGAGAGAGAGAGAGAGATGGAAAATNCAGGTGTGGGTAGAGCAGAAAGAGAGAGAGAGAGAGAGAGAGAGAGAGAGATGGAAAATATGGAGTGATGTGGCCAGTAAGGACCAGGATTGAGAACTACTGGCTTAAAGCAAATCTGTGTAACTTTTAAATGATGAGGTAGCACATTATTGAAAATGTTAAATTTATACATAATAAATTAGTACATCCCCAAATTCAATACACAAGGTTTGCTGCTCCTGTCTAACTTTAGCTTTTGGATAGATATTTTTGTATAAATTATGTTACTGTGTCATTTCAATGACCAGTGATGATGTCATTACATCAACTGACTCAAGAGAATTATGGAAAATGTAGGGGAACTTTAAGAGAGTGAAAAACAGAGGCAAAGAGAGATGTCTGGAAAGCTAAAGAAACTTAACTGTGTACCACAAACCAGGTTGTGTCGAGCACCTGAGGTGTTACCATGGTTACACAGCAGGGAAATGCCACCCTGCAAGAGTATCTAAATGTTTTCTTGGCTTAAGTGCCAAAAAATGTGCATCATCCTTACTTTTTCTTAAACTACATATTAAGCCAAGGGGTGCTGTTGCTGTTGTTGCATGCCATGTTTTTAGACTGCTTAGTATCAGAGGCACAGTGAGAAAGCATCATTTGGCCATGGCAGAGCTCCCTCTCATTTTCCTTGGGATAATCTGTCTACAATTACACAAGCCACTTTGTGTCCAGCCAAGCTGGATTTAAGAGGGTACAGGTGGAGTTTGTCATTGTAACACATGCGGCCTTTGGCCTGCTTCTGTGCAGATGAAAATAAGATGGCCTTATAATGAACAAGCTCACAATAATCACCTTAACTGATCCAAATGTAATTTAACAATTGATCTCTTCAATAATACATTGCAGATGGTACTTATGGAATCATAATTAACTTAATACCGGTGCATCTACACTGAATGAATATTGCTGGCTGCTGTAAAAAAAAAAAAAAAAAAAAAAAAAAAAAGAAGTAGGAGTCAAACTTTTTCGGCTGTCTAACAAAATCCATCACTTGCTACTCTAAAATGATGTTCTTCACTGCTCAGTATGTTGTATGGTATGTTAATGCTGTTACTGTCAGAACAAATATTTGAACATATCAATTGGTTTAACCCAGTTAATCCCACTGGTCACAATTATGTGTCAGTTTGTTTTTTCTCTGTCTTTCACAGAAAAATTACCATAGATAAAACATAAACAATAAAAGAACCATAGTTTTAAATGGTTCAAAGGCAGCTCAACATGGATATATACAGTAGTTGCTTTATTATTATATTATTATATATATAATATATTTATATATAATTATATAATTATATATTATTATAAAGTTCTACAAAGCATCTTTGTTCTTCTTAAATGTGATTGTAAGTATTTAATCACATGTTATGTCATTAATCATAATATACTTAAAACATAAATATACCGTTTTGTGTCCAAAGGAAATTGCTACATTGAATTTTTCAAATCAAGATGTTTTTGAGGTTTTATTCTCTTTTGTCAGTTTTTACAGTATGTAGTTTTTTATTCTGAAGAATGAAGTAAATTCTTGGGTTGACTGTCAAAGCTATGCTAGATATCTAACTTCACCCAGGCCTAGAATAATCAATCTGACTGCTGGACTGGGAATTGAAACTTAATGTTCTCGCTGGTTGTGTGTCTGCAAATGTGTAACGATGGAGGGGGATCTAGTTTGCCCACATGAACGGGCATGTGCAGTTAACTGAATGCAAATTGTTTTTAGGGGCATTGGAGAGATTTGGCACCGTGGCCAGACGTTCTGAGAAATGAAAGCTTGAAAAACCTTTCGGAGGAGGGAAGAGACAGGGATGGATGAAGGAGGATGTGAACAACACTCTGCATTCTGCAGGGCTGTCACAGGGGAGGAGGAGGAAGAGACGAGCATCACTTTTGGCAGTGAAACAAATGAACAGCACGTTACAGGGCTGCGGCTGTCCCCGTGTGAGATGCCTCATAACCGTAGGTTTCCTATTTTTGATGCTGCAGTGAAGCAGAGGTATTCACTTTTGAAGTGTTTGTTTGTTATCCCTCCAGAGGTGCAGCTAGTGCCCCATTTTAGTACTTTTATTGCCCCAGACCAAATCTGTGTGATTGATGTGTGTGAGTGTGAATGTTTGGTGTGATTGGCATTAAACTTCCCTCACCACAGAAACTCTCCTGTGGTCCATTTGGGTCTGACGGGTGCTGATTGGGTTCAAGAGCTCCTCAACTGCAGATGCCATTCGATGATTGCTTTCATCCCCCTTGAAACACAAGGACAGATAAGAAGCTGACTTGTTTCCCCTGGGATTCAGAAAGCTCATTCTCACATAGTTCCAAATACACACATACACTTTTGTTTTCTTCCCTTCTTACTCTCTCTTTTGTCATCTGTCAGGTAGGAATGTATGCACACACGTTCACTGACATCCAGAAAGAAAATACAGCAAATTGTATTTGCTTGGTCTTGGGCAATTCTCTTTAGAAGAGAAAAAGATTCTTGGAAAGATTGGTCTTGAAATCCTGTTTAGTTCCCCAGTCATCCACCAATCCTCTATGCCATCTTATCTTCCCCATACAGCATGCTAATCAAAAGCAGTCAGGCCCTGTTATCTCTCCCTGGCATCAGCAGCTTTGTCTAAGCCCTTGCCATGGACGTCTGAAAAGGACCACCTGTTCAATTAGCACAGGTGTTGTGTTGGCTTTGGTTTCCATGTAATACAAATCACATGATGAATAAAAGATAAAATAATTTTTAAAATGTGAGGGCAGTGATGTTGGCCAAACAGGCTGTTTTCTATCCAGTTTTCAGTGTATTAAACATGTTATAAACTTAAAACTACATTTTAAAGGAGATCACATTGCTGTGTGGTGTTGAAGGTCATAATAGAGAGAGCTGAGCTTTGCTTCAGGCTCTGCAAGGGGTCCACACATCCTTTCCAGCCCCAAATTAAAATGCAGGTGTCAGTGTAGAGACTCCATAAATCATGTGACAATTGAATTACTGCAAAAAAAAAAAAAAAAAAANAAAAAAAAAAAAAAAAAATAAGTGAAATTCACTGCAAATACCTCAGGTCCTAATTACTCTTACAGCCCCTTTTTTTCCTGTACATCACTGTGTTCAAGCTCCATGCAGAGAATTAGTTAAATTGTGCCCCATTATTCTCATTTAAAATCAAGTGGTGATTACAAAAATACACAGAATTTTTGTTAATAACCTCGTCTTTCCTAAAGTAAAAGTCTGTGTTTTTTTTTTTTTTNTTTTTTTTTTTTTTTCTCTTTCTTAATGATTCTAATAGCTGTAAAAACATTGCCTCCCATTGAGGGTCTCCAACCAAATTAAAAAGAAATACACACAAGGCAATACACAAAAGAAAAAAATAAATCTTTCTCTAATTACTGAAGGAAATAAGCAGTAGTTAATAAGAAAAAGACTAAATGTGTCATGAAAAAAAAAATTGGACAGCAACATGCTGTACACAAAGGTGAAACCAGGCTGCCAAGTTTGATCAAATTTTATATGCATACATCTTTAGACATCATGCCTGTCATCTATAAAAGGGAACTTTACGCCCTCGACAACTTCGAACTCCTGTGCATAGATGCTCATCAAATGGAGTCAGTGTACTTGTGCTACTCCTGGGATTTTTGGATGAGCACACACTTTGTGCAGACACTTTGTGCACATCACAAAATAGTAATATTAATTCCATCTAGAATGCTTTTCAGGCAAGTTTTAGCAGTTTCAAACAGTGAAGACTCAATGCACAGGGGTGTCTACAGATATAAACAAGTTCAATTTAAGACTTTTTAAGACCTTTTGAATACCACTTTAATTAAATTTAAGACCAAATTAACGGTCAATAGCTTGTTTACAGTCATGTAATTTTGTGACGTCATCGAGCAGAAGTGGTGGGCAACAGTTGGTGGGCAGCAATGGAGAGCAAATGGTACTCTGAATATGTGGGTGGTTTACAGCCGAATATCAAAGATAATATATTAAAAAATTGCTTTGTGTGATGGCAGAGACCCGTACTGCATGGATAAAAAAGATTTCGACATGGGCATTGCTGCACAACTGCTTACTTACATCAGATCGGATGGAGGGGGGACTGATATTCTGTCTCCCACTCAGACCATATCTTGATTGCCTCTTACGTTTCAAAGGTGCACTTGCAGACATTGTGAAAATATAAAAAACAGCAATCCCAAGGCAATCTCATGCATCAGCACGCAGAGGCTGAACATAGGCTCCAGGTGGCTGTGGACTCCACCAGTAAAATTACACTTCTCAACTTCATTTCTCAGCAAGTGACAGAGACACTCCCACACCACATCTTGCAGTGATGTTCCATGGGTGACATGACAAAAAAAATAAAATAAAAATTGAAGACCTATCCAGTCTGCATTTAAGACAAATTAATACTTTTTTAAGGCCTTTTATTAGCAAAAGTCTACTTAAGACTTTTTAAGGACCTGCGGCCACCCTGAATGCAATAGAAATATCTAGAGGTAGAACATTGGTTTGATATAAAGTTGCATTAAATGACCAAGCAACTAGAATTTACAGTTGTCTGAGGGCAGTTAAAAGTAGCCCACATCTGCACTTTTCTAAGAGCAGCTTGTCGTATTTTATGATTTGCGCTTTTTTGTGGGAGCTGGAGGGAGTGGGTAGTGGACAGATGTTGCTGACTGCTTTGAGCATATCTGTCGTGTCAGGAGTCATATATTTGTGATGAATACATTTTGTATTAGCCTCCCACATTTTTCCTGTCACTTCTTCTCTACACATTTGTCCATCTTGTCACTCTCATCTCTGATTTTCTGGCTGCCGTTGTACATATTAATATGCATTATCTGTATCTTTTGACACTACGACTCATTCTTTCGCCTCACTTTTTATGTTCACTTTCCTCTGTTTTTTTTGCTGCCATCATAAGCAGTTATTTATAACTCCTACTTTGTCACTCCATTATCCCATCATTCCTCTTTACAGGTCCTTCTCTTCTTTTCCCGCCTCTTTTATCTTCGCTTCCTCTTTTTAATAGCACCCTGGATGTTAACTGCCTGTTATGGCTATCACTTTCCATTCCTCCCTCCAGCTTTCTTTTTTTTCTGTTCTCCTTTGCCCTGTCCCTCTACCTGCAAGGATTTATGCTACCGCTGGGAGCAGGCAGGATCAGAAAGGAGGAGATACCTGCAAGCGAGGGAGAAAAAAGAGAAGCAATCAGAGTGACCAGCAAATGATGAGGAAGAATCAGAAGATTAATAGTTACAGAGAGAGAGAGAGAGAGAGAGAGAGCTCCTAAGGTTAGACTACTTGAATTCCACTCTCCACTTTGAGATTGGTTAGCAGCAGCATTTTGAAGGAAATTCCTTAGCTAGGGAGAATAGAAGAGAAAGAAGGAAGGATAGAAAGGGAGGAGTTAGAGTAAGGGGAGATTGAATAACAAATAAAAGCTAGAAAGAGAGAGTGAGAGAGGGATCCTATGGCCAGACCAATTGGATTCCAATTTTCCCTCTGAGATTGGTTAGCAGGAGCAGGCAGGCAGACAGACTGCCCCCAGCATGGATCAGCTCTATCCAACGAATCACACTAATACAGTATTTATGTCCAATCCAGTGCAGTCCGGTCAATAGCTTCTTTTCCAGTCCAAGGCCAAGAGGGGTTTACTGGAGCCTAGACCAACTTAAAAACATAACACATAATTGAAAAGCCCCATGTGTCAGCTGGAACCACAGTCCAAGTCCGACAAATCATCTCCCGTGAAAATATTTCTCGAAGGGGATCACAACTCATTTATGTGTGAGAGTCACAGAGTGGATCTCCGTTAGTGGAGCGTGTGATCTATATTATCACTAAGATGTATTTGTCAATGTAGTGGAACTGCTGCCTCAGGGGGGCATTGATCAACTGGAATCCATTCACTTGTTGATACACGGGAAAGCCATATGAGAAATTTGCATGTTTGTTCAGAACATATTATAAAATATTTGATGTATTTTTATAAAGGTCCTATTTTGGTTTGACTGCAGACTGCAACATTTCATGCCAGTGCGTGTGTTTGCTTCTGTGTAATTGCATGTTTGTATTTGTGAGTCTGTGTGCTCCTTGGCTGCCTCTGTGACTCCAGCTGTGTCATAAAGCATGGGGGCGTCTCTCTCCGTACTCATTATTCGCCTCTCTCCTCAGTCTCCTCCATCCCCCTTGTTGCTCTCCGTCACTACCCATCACCAAACAGCCTTTATGAATATTTAATCACTTCTCAAGCTCCTGCATTCTCTTTTAACGCTCCTCCCCATCTCTATTCTCTCTCTCTCTCTCTCTCTCTCTCTCTCTCTCTCNCGGCTGCCTATCCTATGTTTCATCGCATTATGTGCTCATCCCTTCAGTGGGTGTGGAAGCTACTGCTACACACCCTTCCCGTTAACACCCAGTAGTTGTTTCTTATTTAATCTGTTCCACTTTATTGAATTTAATTATTTCTAAATGATTAACTCAGACTTCAGAGAGAGGGGGGCAACAGGACATGTGTTGTGAGCCGAGGTGGAGGGGCCACTGGAAGAAAGATTGTGGGGATTGTGACTTTTTGTTTGGGCGCCAGGCATAGTAAATAGCCTGGTATGCACACTCATCAGTCTTTGATTCCATTACTGCAGCAGGCTGAAAATGCATGCCCCACTCCCACCCTCCAGCATTCCTTCACCTTCCAAACTCCCTGCACACAACAGCGATATGCATATTTGTGAGAGAGTTTACATTTTCTTCACATATCATGTGTTTGTGAATAGCTACAGGTACAAGATTGGGAAATTTTTCAGTGTGTTGGAGTGTATTTCTGTGTGACAGGTGTAAAGAGTAGCAGGTATTCTTTATCTAAGACATTCATTATCGCAACAGGAGGTACTGAAATACCTTTAATGCTGGCTGTCAGCTCTTCATGAAAATGTGATGGGTGGAGAAAAACAACACCAGAATGATGGCTTTCTGCCATGCTGCAATTCCCCTCTAATCACAGTAAAAATACCCATATAGGCCTGCATCAAGCACAGAAAGGATAGAAATTAGAGAGTCAAATGCATAATACATGCTTGTGCACTCACAAACTTTGTCTACTATTCTAAAATAAATATGCTGTTTTATGACAACTTAAACTAAAACCCTCTTCACCTTACTTAGTTTTCCTGTGATTTGTTCGTGCATCTTACTCTAAGTGACAACAACTGAAGATACCTCATTATCTATTTATTCCTGCTTGATTTTTCATTCTTCGTAAAACATGTAAGTACACACCATGCTGAGTGATAATAAGAAGACTGAGCATTTAACCAATAAAAAAAGATTTGGTGTTTTTGCCCACAGCAGATAGTCTCATTTTTTTTTTTATTTTTTTTTTTCACATTTGTGAGGCTTCAATGGAATTTCAGTGAGAGTTTAACTTAAAAATATCATGTCACTTTAATTAGGAATAACCTTGTTTCCTGGACAGATTATTGTTGTGTTCGACTTGTACTCGGAACTCAGCATTTGACTCAGACTGGGAAAATCAAAATGCCCCCTGAAGTCAGAATTCCTCCTTGAAAAGTCGGGTAACGTTCCTCATCTCCGAGTTCACTATGACATCCTTTCAATGTGGCTGCTCACATCCTAACTTCTTTATTTATAAATTAAAGTTTGGAAGCATTTCCTTCAAATCAGTCAGCATGCAGATGCAGCAAATAGTTAAACATATAACACTGACAATGCATAGCTATTTTAAAATGGTAAATAACTCATAACTGTAAAAACATAGCTTTTGTTCTGACAGAACAAACAAAACAAACTTTTTCATGGAAGCATCCATGTTGTACCCCACTTTAGCTCAAAAGCGTGGAGGACATAAATGACATATTTCCAAGTTCCCAGTTATGAGTTACAATGAATGCAGTATAAGCCTAGTCATAAACTACACTGACATTTGTAATGTGACTCCCCATTTACTATTTAGGTTAGGAAGAGGAGGAGGAGGAGGAAGAGGAGGAGGAGGAGGAGGAGAGTGGTCAGTTAGAGGCAAGGTGAAACAGGTGCAACTAACTGGGCTAAGGCATTTGTCTCTATTGATGATGCTAACAACCAGTTGTCAAATTGTGTAAAACAAGTGTGTAATGTCGAAATTAGGGTGTGCATTTTTAAGTGTAAACTAGGTTGTCTTTATAGTGCTTATACAGCTCATGAATGCCAGATCTGCGTTGGGTTAAATGAAACAATTGCTACTTTATACTCTAGTCTTTTTAGTCTTTATCAAGAGAACTAACGTGATTTCTGCATGATTAATCTAAAATGGTGCCTTTATGGACTATTCACTGCACTCACCATTACGAGTAAGTGAGGAAAAAAAATATTCTATCTACTTAATAAAGGCGGAATAATCACAGAAGAGTCTCCTCACTTGACAATGGTTTGCACATTTCCCTTCATCATTTCTTAATATTTAAAATAGGTTAAATCTCTGAACTGGTTCCATCATTAAAGTGATTCCATGACATCAAAAGCCACAAAATGACCAAAAAAAGCACTTGCCCTGTGCATATTTATACCATGAATGTGCACTGTGCTTGGCACCATTAAGTACAATTTGTTAAGTTTGATACTGTACGAAGATAAGCCTAGTGGCCATAATAAAAAAAAAAAAAAAATNAAAAAAAAAAAAAAAATCTAAATTAAAAATGTATAATTAAAAAGAAGTCTGTGGAAATCAGATTATAAAGATAGCTTGTGCAGTCAATGCTTCATTTTTAAACTTAATTAGCTGTTTGTCTTTTTTCTAATGTTTCTATTTCTTAAGCTTTTATCGCTGCAACATAGCCTTGATAACTGTTACAGTGGAAAGTGTTTCCTTAAAAAACGTAGATTCTACATTTATCAAAAGAACTAACATGCTGAATAACTCTCTGTGTATGTTTTGCATGTAAGTGAGAGTAGCAGATTGCAGTTTCTTGTTCTTTATAATCACTGCATTTTAGCTCTATTGATGGTGCGTGACCGTTTGATTTTGTGTTGCACTTTTCTGATTTGTGTGATTTAGCTTCCAGTATATAAGACATTTTTAAATCTGCTTTTCAGTTTTTATAGTTCTCTCTGGTCGTGGTGAGTGTTTTACGATAGATTTTTTTCAGTGGAGTGTGTAGAGTTTTTAATTATGCTTCTGCTTTATGTTTGCTGTTGAGAGCAGACTAGTTTTGTATTTGAATTTTTCCTTGGTCATTTGCTGTGGATGTGATACAGTATGTTTATATAGTTAGTGTATATGGTGGCTTAATGGTGTTTCATGTTCATAATGTTACAATGTGGATTTTTCTTTTTTCTTTCTTTCTTTTTTTGTATGAGTGAGCTGATTTTCAGACAAGGTGGGACTTTGTCAGCAAAACTTGACAACCCTGGTTAGACCCTGCATTGGTCTAAATAGATGAATGTTGACATCTGACAGCCAGCTCTTACTCATGCTTGTAATTCAGCAGAGTAAAAGCTAACCAGCCGTGTATAAAAATGGCAACAAAGGAAACATTTATGGTCTATGGGATCCACTATGACTTTTCATACATATGTTGTATTTATAGTAATTAAGCCCCATTTAGATATGTACCGAGTTCTATTAATTGGCTGAAAAATTCACACTTCAGCCTCATGTTTGACAAGGATGCTGAGTTGCTTTTCCGTAAAAGTAGTGCCAGTAATTTTACTAGGTAGGACCTCATAACATTTCCATGACTTCCTTCACAAGTGTGAATAAATGCACTCACATTGCCAGCAAAAGCACACACAAGATTATGGTGCTCTGACATTAGATGTTTTGTGTATAGCTTGTGAACCAATCATGTGAGACTAGGAAATGATAGTTGAAGATCACACGTCCTTCACGAATGATAAAATGGCTGGAAATTGGTCTAATGCAGAAATGAGAGAGCTGCTCTCCAACCGTGCCAAAGATGAGATAAGCAGATAGCTAAACAACATCGTGAGAGACATCATTGTGTAAGTGACTTCGCTTGCATGTTGCTTGTTGTGTTGCTGTAAACAACCTTTCACCTCTGACAATGTAACTTCCTGATGCCTGATATCGCACAAGAATTGTGCCTTTATCTGTAAATGTCCTAGCATGGCATATTGAACAGAGCTTGTATGGCCTTTGCTGTATAGGAGACCTAAGTTTGAATGGCCAAAAGTACCACTTCAACAGATAGGATGCCAGCAATTTGACAGATTTCATGGGGAAGGGACTTTATACTGTATGTGCTCTCCTACTCCAAACTGTCCAAAAATCTGGTATTGCCTGTTAAAGGGAGAACAGTAGCCAATAGGAAGGTTTTGCCATTACCAACATCTCTACCAGTGCCCACATCATTCTTCAACCCTTAAAATTTAAAATGTAAAATCAGTTTGTCTATGTCCTCAGCTATTTTCTTTATGCACCTATCACATTTGGAAAGAGGAAGGGTACATTCTGGATATGCTAATCTGTTTCAGGGATAGTATCCTTAGACAAAAACTCATCTCCATTCACATTCACACCTATGGGCAGTGTTGAGTTTCAACTAACCTGCATGTCTTTGGACTGTAGGAGGAAATTGAAAAATCCAAAGGGGAGAACATACAGACACAATCCATAAAGGTACCAACACATTGGTACTGTCTTTGATATTGGACATTTATCTACAATTTTGTTCCAGAGTAACCATCTTTGTGAAGGCTTCAGCATAAGAGAACAAAATGCTTTCATCTCTGAGAATTTGAAAAAATTTCAATTACACACAAAAATGCCAAGAGAGGTTGCTCTGTAAAAGTGCACTTTGTAAAGCAAAATGAATAAAGCCAAGATAATAGAAACTGAATTGGAAAATTTACCTTTGAATTCGTCTCTCTCTGGTGCTATGCATGGATTTAGAGAGGCTGCAGAACAGAATACTGCACAAAGACATGAATTATTGCAGATTACAGATTGTACATGTGTGGCAGCTATAGTAATGAAACTCATGCTGAAATCAAGCCAATACCTGTGCAAATCACACACGGTGCATTCATGCCCCATTAGCCATGACAGCCTTGGTTGATTGTGTATGAAAGCACACAACCGCAAACAAGGTATCATTGATTCCTAACCTTGTTGTGTGTGTAGTGACACCTAAGTACTAGTTTAGCTCCTGTGACTGATGAAAGGAAAAATATATAACATTCATTTTCTGCATTTTCAGACATGAGCTAATTAAACACCATCTAATTGCTGCTCTCTCTGACAATCCTAGCACACTGCTTGACACAGTTAACATCAATATCACAACAGTTGCATTGTCAAGACATAAACTGACACACACAAATATGAGCATACTGCACACACACACATGTGCACACTTATTTTAATGCTGATTGACTAGGGTAAAGTATTTGCTTGACAAGTGAATAAAGAAACCAGGCTTATCGTGTTTGTGCATTGTGTCTTTGTGCCTGTGAAATCTTGTTGAGCTGAGTGATGCATGTATGTGTTCATGCTGTAGGAGCACCAGAGTGTGGGAGGGTTGTGTATAGGTTGAATGCAGATTAGGTTAGTAAGTGCTCAAGTCAACTCTTTCTCACTCCTTTTATAAAATGGCTTTTTTTACTGGAGGAATTTGGGCGTCAATAAATATGCATAAAAGCATGTTGATATGTCTATAAAGGTTCTTAGTCATCCAGATCATTGGATATATGCTGGTAGTAGTAGCAGTTCAAGGTTCAATAACTAGACTGGAATAGATGAATATTTAACCTCTCCAAACCCACCATTTTTTTTTTTTTTTTTNTTTTTTTTTTTTTTTTGACTTTTTGCCTATGTTGGCATACTGAAACAGGAAAGCTTATAACAAAATAAGTATAAGGCCAAAATGCATATGTGAGGGCTCATTTTAAAGGCAACATGTTCTACTTTCTGCAAATATGCTCACTTAGCATGAAGCTAAGATACAGCCTACACTACATCAACTCAAACATGAAGGACAAATTTGTCTTTGTTTCTTGTCAGTAAGTTATATCTGAATAGTCATTGTTGAAGAGAAAATTCTTGTCATTTCTGTGCGATTAGCATCATGTTAATTAAAGTTTTTCACTGTTTAGCATTCATCTCCTATCCAGTGACTCTTTCCTGTTTCTTATTGAAACTAAGTTAGAGGCCCAGGTGAGGAGTTAGGACAAGCGAGTCTGGATCTTATCTCGGCTTTCCTCTCTGTGATCAGGAAATTGGCAAATACATTTTCCTCTGCACATCACTGCACCTCTTTATGCATGAATGAAATACATTTGATGAAAGATTTAACAAATAACTGAATAACTGGTGTAGTGGTCTTATTACAGCTTTGTTGGTTTGTCAGAAAACTGCTTTTTATCTTCATCCATATGTGATGTGAGGTAAATGATTACATATCGGAGACCCCATCAGTCTCAGTAAGTCTTCGTCTTTTGGATAACAAGCCATTGTTAAAGCACAATGTCCCCACAAAGACCTTATCCATTATAGATTGTTATTGAACTTGAGATCATTTTTCACCTGCAATGACACAGCAGGGATTTCTCAAAATGTCAGCAGCTCAGTGTGATGGCTCAGTATGACACATCTATCTCATTTCATAAGTAACCTTAAGGGTAGAGCTGTGCTACCTGAAGGAATCTCGCTAAAGGCCCAAGTACGTATACTTCATGCCAAGTAGGGGTAAAAAAGATGTCTTGCAAGGCTCAAGATGTAATGAGAGTTAGAGTACTTTCAGTGTTCTTTGTGCAGGACCCCCAAAGGCAAATTTTTATCTTTTGTCTTTCTACTTCTGATACCTCCCCTGGCTGTTAGCATCACTTGTTAGGGGACAGCGAGTAGAGCTCGACTGTTGTTCTGGGTTGTTCACTACTTCCCCTCCACTGTTAGAGCAAAGCATTGCAAGTCTACCTACACTTGCATTTTTAGCAAATCAGCTAATGGCAAGATCTGCCACTGGCTCCTCGCCGATGATACAACCAGCCATGTGATATTTGCACAAGTTATGGCCAGGGAGAGGTATCAAAAGTAGAAAAGACAGGCCTATACTGCTCTATGTTCAAGGACATCTTTTGAAATATACCAGGGGCTCTCTGAGTCCTTAACAAACCTGGTAGATGACATCTCATTTTCACCAATGCGTTGCTGGTGCCAGCTCTGGTATTTGGCCAGTGCTCAGCCCGTACCCTCTATTGGCTTGCGCTTCCATTAGCTTAGGAGCAGAATGAATGGGGAGATGACACAATACAATGTTTAGGCTAACATAACACAAAATGAGTACATACCAGATTCACCTGTTGGTTCCCACATTGCCTCCAACATTGACGCCATTGAATTTAACACCTCTATGAGATGATTTGCTGGCCGCCTCCTCCTCCTCCTCCCCAAAAGAGAGTCCATTAACTCATAGCTAAGTCCAACATTACTTTAGCATCATTCAGCACTACTTTTGCTGAGTACTTCTACTTCTTGCAGTCTCTATGCTATTCCTTCAACTTTCTTAAATTATAAAGTTAAACAGCATGCTAAAATGCTGTTAATTGCTGCTATTTCTGCTTGTTTCACAATGGCAGTTAAGGTAAAAAAAAAAAAAAANGTAAAAAAAAAAAAAAGAAAAAAAAAGAAAAAGAAAAAATGCGTGTCCTGCCTCCTGGCCCATAATGTCATGGTTCCTTCATTCCAGACCAGCAACTTTTTGGGGCTAAACAAGCTGGCATGGGATCCATTTTATGTGCATTGCATTAAATGGTCTGTGGCTAACACAACAAAACATCCTGCTAGAAAACTTAAAACTGCAGCCAGAATAATGGATGGTATTATCTGAATTTTATCTTTCAGTCCAGTGGGGTTTGTTCTTGCTTGTGTGATGACAGAGATGACAGAGGTGTTTGTAGAGGTCCTGAGTTTTGTTGTTGTCTGTTCAGAGTTTAAACACTAATGGGATGTTGGATAGGCCCACAGGTAACTCCTGCCTCCTCTCTACTTCCTCCTTGTTCTTCCTCCTACACATTTTAGTTCCTTATCACTGAAAAATGGCCCAGCCATGTCTCTCCATTTTTGTCTGACTTTATCATATGGTAAAATCACTGTCCAGACATTTGCACCAGGCCCAGACAGAGAAAAGCAACATGATTCAACCCATTAATCTGATGAGCCATCTGAAAACAAGCATATTAGAAAGCCATGGAAAATATCACCTCACAGCAACTGTGTGAGCACAAATGTGTTGTATGTTTGGTTTGTCATGTTCTAATGGAGTCCACGTGCCTTTAGCATTAATGTTACCACAGAAAGCAACCACCTTGCAGTCACTGTTATTTCCACAATAAGATACAGGAAAGTTCCTGTCCTTTTCTTTAATCGCTGCTGTTTCTGTCTGGTTGGGGTTAATGAGGTTCAGAGGATGTTTCATCTTGAAGAAAATTAGATTTTTCATGTTAGATTTCATGCAGATTAGAATGATAAATTACCATTTTAAACCCTTATATAACTTGGATCTTTGTTAAAATCAGACAACACATGTAAAAATTTACAAAGGAAATATATCCAATGGCCTTTAATCACAACACATTTTATGGTGGTACCTCCTTTGTGTAAAACACTCTGGCCTACATGTAAGATTTCATTGCAACCTTGAACCTCACTACTGACAACCCTTTGCTTTAAACTTTAGTCTCATGCATCAACCTCAGTCTGGCTCATCATAATTGTAATTCAAGTGGCAGCATCACTGCAACATGCCATTCAATTATTGAAGATGATGTGCTGATAGTCCAGTGTGCAAAATGTTTGAGGTTCTAGTAAAAAATGATGGCAGACAGTTGCGAAGAGGCGATCAAAAAAGAACATTAGTTCTCGTAAGTAGTTGATTTTGATAATTTTGTTAGAAATTTACAGTATAATCAGTGCCCACTGCACATTATCAGTGCAAATGACACCATACACTGTGTATTTTAGACATACTAACATTTCATTTTATTAATTAATTAATTAATTTAGTATTTGTTGCCATTCTTTTGACATACAAGATAGATCATGACCTGTTCTAGCCGTATCCTTTGTTGGTTACGGTATGAATCAGATCTTGACAATAAATCTGATTTGGTTAAAGTTTGATGGTTTAATGTTGATTTTTGTTTTTTGTTTTTAGCTTTAAATGCAAAGATGTGAGTGGTCAGATCTTGTGATCAGTCTTGTCACATTCTAGTTATAATGTGCACGTATTTGAAATGGTTGAAAAATGTAAGACAAAAACGTTACATAAAATACAGCCACATGTGGTGCTGAACAGGCCAGGCAGATGAAACACTGTAATTTCACAGTTCACATTACAGCAGTGACTAACTGAATCATTACTTTACATTCTTTCCAGCTTCACTAAGATTGTTGTGTAGAGTTACAGGTGTGTAGCTTTGAGTTGATGCAGGAATAAAATTATTCTTGACAGCGTAATTGTCAGATAAACATGTAAATGTGGGAGCATAATTAACAATTTCAACAGATCTGCCAAGTCATGTATATTTGTATTGCCCTATATCACAGTCACAGCCTCAAAACACGTACCAGCACCCAGATTTTGAAACAATAATGCAAATGCTAAATAAAAATGACACCCACCCACCTTTTACCATAAACAAGAACAAAGAAAAAACTCCCATGAAGCACTCAGAAAGAAACAAAATGGAAATGAAGAGACAAAAAGTCAGGGAAAACGACGTATGGTGCCAAGCCGCAGACACAACAGAACCAAAAAAAAAAAAAAAAAANAAAAAAAAAAAAAAAAAGACAATGAGCCCACACGCATATGGACAAACTCATTTGCTTACTCCCACTCACAGGAACAGATTGACGCTGAAATACATTTTGAAGTACAAACCGATAGGAAAAAATACACACTAAACTGTCATTTTGTTAATTTAAGGTAAGCTAATGTTGTCAAAATACATACATTCTAATCCTGAAATGAAACAGAAGCTCAATATTTTGACAGTTTGCTGTGGAACGTGTAAAGATACAAAATAGGTAATCCCAAAAATATGAACAGTCAAATAAAATAGTCTGGTACCTTTTTGAAGCTTAAAATACTCTTTATTTTTTTGTTGCAACTGCATCAAGTGGTTTGGATTCAGTTCTGTTAGGAGAAGTTGAGGGAATAAATTCATGAAAATTGAACATTGGGCAGTTCTTTTCAGCTGGACCAAAACACCAGACTTGTCCTACTTTATGGAGGAACTGGCCAACAAAGGAGCGTCCTCGGTGGACCCCCTGAAGGCTCAGCTGAGTCTCCTTCTGAAATATTTCTAACCCACAGAGACAGAAATGGATGGTGCATTCAGGTACTCCTTAAGTAATAAAGTCAGATATTTCAAACTTGCAGGAAGTTGCCCTCAAACAGCCAGCAGTAGATAACAGGACATTTCCATGATGATGATGATGATGATGATGATGATGATGATGGGGAACCTGGCAAATGACCCAACTGACATGATGATAAACATTTTAACCCTCAGTGCAATAATTAGACTGCTAAGACTGGATTTGTTCTTGAAAATTCTCAGCAGGCTTAGCTCTGTGAACAGAAATAATTTCATTAAATTCTGGTATATCATAATTTGCCAATCTCAGAAAATGGATATTGATGTGCATGGAATGTGTACATTATTTGACAGGGTATGTGAGCTTGTTATATGCTTAGGAATCTGTGTTTTGATGAAAATACAAATCATTTAGTTAAAGTTTATAACAGTAAAAGTATTTATATCTAACTTGGCTAAATCTATACAGATAATGTCTAGCTTTAAGTGATCATTTGTGCTTTTTTTTCCAATGCTCCAATTATTTTTGTGTCTGTCCTTTTAGTACAGAGGCCGTGCATGGTGGGTGTTGTTTGTTTTGATCTTTCTTATGCCTGTAGCTTGTTGTTACATTATCATATACCCCCGAGACGGGTCAACGAGGAATAAAACTAAATTTAATTAAATCACCTACATTCCCACATACTGTACTTCATATACAGAATGGGGCAGGATATTAGAAACACCTTTTAGTATAAACTGATCACAAGTTTCACTGAGACAATCTTGCTGGAATTTTGTACTGGATTTCTGGCCATTAAATTTATCTGTTAATGCCTTCTACAAATATTTATTGAAAAAATTGTCTAAAACTGATACTTGGAAAACACTCTCCTGTCTTTCAGGTAACAAATCTGTCAAAGTTTATTTGATGCCTTTTTTTCTCAGAATAAGCATTATAATGATGCTCATAATGTAATTTAGGCCATTTGGGCAGAAGCCTTTTTGCCTGTGATGTGTCTGAGTTACATCTTACCCCCAGAGGCTCTTTGCTTTGAGCCCTAATGAAGAGCAGTATGTCACTGGCCATATGGCAGGAGTCATGGTGTTGGTACAGTCTCTCACTGCCAGCTGAGACATAAGATTGCAACTGTGTGTCTGTGTGTACTCTGTCGTGTATTTGCACACATATAACCGTTATTGTGCTAAAGTGCTTGCTTGCGTACCGTTTGCATCTAGTGTAAGTGTGTTTCTGTGTGTGTGTGTGTGTGTGTGTGTGTGTGCATATGCGCTTGTGGCTGTGGGTTGCACTATGTGCCAACAAAGCTGGCTGGAGGAAGCTAACAGACGGTCTGGTCTTTCATTGGTGCGGGTCAGTGGCCGAAAGTAAGGCTTGAGAGGACCTGCTGGGAGGACAGACTGTTAGCCATATCATGTAGACAAATGGGGCATCCAACAAGTCAAGGGTCATCAGCAGCATACAGATACACTTTCAGTGAAAGCAGCCAGTGCTACTAACAAACACAGGAACAACCGCTGACAGTATGCTGCAACTTCTTATATTGGTAGTTTTGTTAAAATGTCTTTATAGCCATTGCTTACATTTAATATCAGAAAAAGGAAACAATATTGGCCTCTTACTTGTGTTCAAGGTATTTGGTCAAATTTAATGAAAATTTACCAACCAAATATGCAGAAGAGTGCTACTAAATCAGTTTTAATATAGGTAACTCATAGCCATTACTTCATAAGTAAAAAATGCAAAACAAAGCAATACAATGCAAAGAAACACTGTTTTGTTATATATTCAAGTGATGCAAATTATACTTTAGCCTTTGTGTCATAATCCAGGCATAGCCTAGATGCATAAAGGATGTGACAAATAGACTGTAATGCCCTGAAAGACATTAACAGTAATGATCTTATTCATTTGACACCATTACAATTACCCAGCCCAGAGGCTCAGACCTCCTCTCTCTCTCTCTCTCTCTCTCTCCACTTCTTTGCTCTCCCTGATTCTTCCTCTTTTTCCTCTTTCTTCATCTTTCCATCATTTTCTCTCCAATGCTGTGATTCTGCTCACAGTTTGCTTCACAGTGCTTATCATACGTGCATCATCCCAGAGAGACACGTCTTCATCGGGCAAAACTGAACATGCAAAAACACACACAAAATGGACAACAATAGCACCGGCTCATTTATCTTTAAACATCTTTAGAGATTTGAAGAAAGGCCCAAAAGCACAGCAGTAAATTAGAACAAAACTGGGTAGAGCTAATTAGCTTCTCTTTTGCTGAGGGAGGTTCAAAGGGAGAAAGCATAAGAGATGAGATATGTTTAACAGATGATCTATACGCAGGGAGCTTCTCAGTGATACCCCCACTGAGAGAAATTATGGCTGTAAACAGGAGCTTGCATCTCATAAATGCATCTGCATTCATTTGACTTGATGGCAGGCTTGACTGTGCCATCTTTGGCAGCAGGCAGTATCTCTCTCAGTAAGAATAGTATTGATGTTGTCCATGGTAAAAGTGAGGGGAAAAAAAGGGGGAGATGAAAGAGAAAAAGGAGCGACATTGCTCACCATCTGGCAGCAAACTATGCTTTGGAAGAGCAGTAGCACCTCAATAAGTTTACTGCCCACACCTGGTGATTCCTCCAAAAAGCTGTGTCACCTAGTAGCAGGGAAATGAGGGGGGAAATGACCTAACCTTGACAATGAATATGTAGCAGTTGATTGGTGCTGTGAGAGTAATTCTTCCATTATGGCTGAGTGGCTCCAGGGCCAAGTCACGAATGCCCGCCANGTGAGAGTAATTCTTCCATTATGGCTGAGTGGCTCCAGGGCCAAGTCACGAATGCCCGCCATATGTTAAGATCCAAAGTCGCTTTGCTAACAAGGGCTTTAATCCTACTCTTCCTCAAACTTAGTCAAATAAAATCCATTCCATACATGTATATAAATGTATAATTAAACCTCCTGTGTTAGCAAATTGGCAGTCGCTAGCTGGTAGATCACTGCATTATCATCAGCGCTAATTTTGGATACGGTTAGAATCACTGCTCTTGCTATCGAAAGCAATACTCAAGTTTGTTGTTTGTGCCTTAAGCATATGCTTTTTTCTGTAGTTGCTATGTATATATTTAGTTTCTGTTTAGAATAGTGTTCTAAGTATAGTGTAATGTAATTCATACTCTGGAATGAGGAGTTATGATTATAATATTTAGATTTCACACCTAGTTTCTCAAGAGAAGTGTTATTCAGTGCACATGGCAACTACAATGGAACAAGAGTGACAGTTGCAAAATTTGATTGAAACACTCAGAGGCAGCATAAGAAAAGCCAGGAATGCTTTTCCTACCTGCAGAACTCCCCAAAGGCACTAATGCTATGTTCTATAGACTTATAATTGATTTCAGTTGTTTGTGACATGACGACCTTGAACATCAGGGAGTAGAATGATGTAATAAAATACTGAGCATGGACAGACAGATAGTTGGAGTACAGTTCAGTAGTCTGAAGAAAGACAAGTAGGGGCTTAACAAAGCAAACAGCCTGCTTTCAGATTGTTTTTAGAGCTTAAGAGCTCACACATGGATTTCTGGTTTAGAACCCAGACTGCTATAATGAACCACTTTAAAGGCAAGACGGAGGTAGTCATCACTTGGACCGTACTAGTGATTTGCATGTTTGAGCCCAATAAATATTACTTGCAAACACATTACATTTACTGCCAACCATTTTCCTAAACATAAAACCATGCTTTAGTTTTTGTGTTATTTTTTTTGCCAAATCCCCTAATCTTTCAAAATCATATGTTTAGGTGATAAAAGTTCAATGTTTTGCCTGCCAACACTTATGCATGATCATAGAAAGAACGGTCATTTTTAAAATAGTCTTCTCCTGCGACTATATTCCTTGGCAGAGGCATACACTTTCTTCTCCATGAAGAAAGTGTATGCCTCTCGTGAGGCTCCATGTTGGATCTGTGTTGAAATGCTAAAATTACTTTGACAAAAAATGTAATGTATGTCTTATTCACTGTGATAGATTACTTTTCTCAAGCACGTATCAAGTCTTTACAAGTTGATTTTTATAGCGTACTGGAATGAACTGAAACCAATGGCAGTCTGGAAGCAGGAAAAAATTCTAAAATGTAATGCTGCAGTAGTATGTTTTAGAAATGGTTTTGCAGTAATGAAAGCTGTTTACGGGTTGTATTTTCTTGGCTCAAACATGTAAAATCATTGGTTTACCTTAACTTAGCCCTTAACTGCTGACAGTGATGATGAAGAAACAGTCATGATGTGCTAATGTGGACCTATGTTGTGATTATTTTATTTTTTGTTTTTTAGTTTAAGACAGAAACTGTTATGGTTATTTTATATATTGGTTCAAGTCCTCTAGTTTGTATTGGTTGATCTTTGTAGTATATTGTGTTTTCCCATGCTACCCTACCATTCAAATTGATAAAACTGAACTTAAATTTGAGACTTAAATTGCACCTCAAATTGTATTTCAAAAGAATTTATTTTGGAAAGGAAAGAAAACATGAAAATGCAGAGCAAAGTGTACTGTCAAGTCTCTCTCCTAAGGAAGATGCTGAATTTATCCTGAGCAAAACACTATTTCTTGTTCCTAACCTTGGACCTCACTACAAGTTGCACACTTATTATACTGTACCATTGCATTCATCCCAAGGTTTATCCACAATATTCAGCCTCCTTCTGTCATGTTCTTCTGTTTTATTCAGCCTCAGTGGAGATGCCTTAGTGTAAAAAAAAGAGACACAATCAATCTAAATGTAATAAAACTTGATGTACCATACTGCTTTGGCCCCATTTTCATTATGTAGTTAAATATATCACTTTAGTAACAAAATGTATACATTATTCATCACTGTAGAGAGGGTTAGTGACAAAGAGCTCTAAGATATTATGACAGGAATGGATGTCCAAATTATGTTGTCACATCTCTTACAGAAACAACAAAGATAAGAATAACTGTTGTTATGTAAGATAAGGTAATATAGTAGATAATATAAGTTCTCTTCTTTGTGATTTTTGCAGTTCGACATGAAATATACAGCCTGCTTCGTTCATTTGTGTCACATGTGTGATGTCCAGTGTACAACACAGTTCTTGGATTTAATATCAAGCAACAAGATACAGTATATAAGCATCAGCCTGGATTAATACTTAACATTAGCATGATTTGATCAGTGATTAAATGATTTCTTCGTGAACCATTGTATACAACTCCCTAAAATACATTAATTTAGATTAGTGAAACATGTTTCACTAATCTAAAACATAAAATGTTCCACTAATAAAAAAGTTCAAGAAATTTTAGTTGTACGAGTACAATGGAATTCTTGACACTCCAAAGGAGATGTTCCTTAATTTTCACCAGTGAAAAACCTGTTTCATAGTCCATTTTGCATGTGCCCTCAATAATGTACCTGTATTGCACAAGAGAACAAATAAATAAAGAACATGCATAGATAAGTCTATGCGTATGTCTGCGTGTTTGTGTATGAGCTTATGTGTTTTGGAGGAGGATTGTTATGAGTGCAGGGTGACTATGGGCATGGGGTAGGTACCTTACTCTGTTCTCACTGTTCCTAGCAACCACTCTAATTACTGTTGGAAAGATGCTGTTGTTGAATCTGGCTCTGTGGGCTGAAATACTCTGTGGTCTGTAGTGTCTTAGGCAGTATCTGGTGGTTACTGATGGCCATTGGTTGCCATCCTTCTTAGTATTTGTTTGTACAACTCAGACTGTATCAGTATGTTCAGTGCAACTTTCTGTTCAGATGTCTGCAGAATAAACTCAGATCTCTATTGAAATCTGTTACTTCCATCTTTACTGTCTAAACAACAGAGAGGGATGAGCATACAACTCCAATGTGATGAAGAACTGAGAAGACAAATATTGTCACGCAGCCATGTTCACTCATTCATAAGGGAACGTGATAATATTTGCCCTTTTCAACACTAAGTGTTTCCATCCATTTTATTTTGTGATAAAATCTGTCCTAATATTTGGAATGTTAGGACAGATTGTTATCGGCATCATTTAGTGTTTGCTACTTTTGTATCCATATTTATTGTATGTGTGTCTGCGTCCTGTGTCCTTATGTTCATACTCATGTGGGTGTGCATATGCATTTTTATGCATCTGTGCAGGTGGCTGTTTGTGTCTGCTTGAGATTAATCTGATGGTAGGAAATTCAATCAGATCCTGCAGTTGATTTCACCCTGTGAGGATCCATCAGCGAAGCAGGGGACATTTACACAGCAGCAGTGAGGGGACATTTTTTACAGCACCAGACAAAGGGGAGGAGGAACATGCTGGCACTCTAGACTCATTTCAGAAGCTTCCATTTGTGCGGGCGTGGTGCTGTGAGAGAAGAGAGTGGGAAGATCACAAAGTTAACAAAAGCAGTGAAAGCCAGCGAAGATCCATGTGAAATAATGCATGTCATTTATTCATAGCATTTCCCAGCTTTGGTCATGCTTTGGTCATGGCAAATTAAATAGGCCTCCCTTGTGCTGTCTTGTTGCACTTTCTCTCTCTGTGGTGCTTTTTTCTTGCTTTTATTTTTACTCCACTCTGTGAGAGATGGATAATCCAAGAATCCTTGAACTATCCATCCATTGTTTAAGTCTTGAGAGTTGAAGTCTTATCACTCTCCACAAAGTTCACTTGATGACCTTCAAAGAACTGAATGTGCCTAATTAAAACTTTCATATTCTCTGAAATACCTCTCTGCCTTCCATAAGTTTGCTTGAAATCATATAACTCACTAAACATAGTCATCTCTATATGCGATATGTAACCTTTGACGCTTTATCAGATATTGCATTTTAAACACAAATTTATGAGAGAAAGTGAAGAACAAAATAGATGTTTGTCAAATTCACATGTTCTCTACTTTCATTTCACTTGTGTGTGCAATCAAGAGCCGTTCTTATGTCCCCAAATACCACATCTGCATCACTGAAACATTTTTCTTTCAGTTCCATAGCAAATAACTTTGAGTACACCACTATGAAAATACTTAATACCTTAGATGGGATTGTATACCATTTTAGCTAGTGTGCTTGAAGACTAACGCACTTGCGGTAAAGCAGCAAATGAGATGGAAATGAATAAAACTGTGCATGCATGCTCATACATGTTGAACTCATGCTCACATGAGAAATATGCCTCTTAAAAGGTTTTCACTATGGGCACCTGGTTTGTGTGAGTGTGTGCATTATACTGCAACATTAAATATGCTTCTATTTTCATTTGCTTTTGATAATGGAAACCTGCCATAACTGCCCTATGCTAGTGATTCTGATGGCATGCACAATCTTTTTTATAGGTGCATGTTTAAAATGCATTTGACATTTGAATGGGATCCACTAAAAGCAACTGAACATAACAGAAAAAAAAGTCTTGTATAAATGAACCATATATTTTGTTAATGTATTGTTTGAGTTCACCCCTGTGCGTGGCTTGTGTTAGTAATGGGATGAGATCATTGGATAGGGTAAACAAAAATGAGACTGGAAAATGTGTGTGCATGCGTATGTGTGGCAGCAGAGCCATCAATGTAATTTTTACACCAAAGCTTATCATCCATCACAGTATTAAAGACATATTATACCAACACTGCTCTAAACTTTAGCACCAAATACCATTTTAGTCATTATCATCCATCATGCTGCTTCACAAACCTCTTATCATTTTTTTTTTTTTTTTTTTTTTTTTTTTGCTTTTTAAGACCCTCAACTCTCAATCCTTGGAGGATCTACAATACAATACAAGAGGCAAAAAATAAAGAGTAATCTGGTGATATTCAGGCATGTCCCAGCCAAAGATAATTAGCTTTCTTGTCAAGTGGATGCAAGTAGATGAAAAAGCATTTCTTTGCAAATGAAATCGAAGTGTAGCCATGGATAGAGTTCTATGAAATTAATGTCACAGCCAATCAGTCAGCCCTGTCTCTCCAGCTGTGGAGCTTCACTAAGAGATGGCCTGCCAGAGGGCAGGCAGGAGCCTACAAGAGCCACAATTAAATCTGTGTCACTACCATGAATAAAGCCACTCCACTCACCTATAGTTGGAGAATAACTAAATAAACTGTTTAGAAGTTTCCTTTATTTCTGCATTAATTACATTTCAAAAGTAGTCTATTAACCATCAGTGACCTCCACCAAATATTTCCTGCTGATCAGACACCTGTACATTAGTGAGAAGGAATTTTAGACAATTTCTCCCCACAAAATGGATTCAATTCAACAATATTTCTTGTGATTTGTTGCAAAAACAGTCCTGTTAGGTCACATTGCAGCATTTCAAAGGTTACAGGTTAAGGGGTCTAGACTCTGATTTAGACAATTTAAAACACAAATCACCTCCTTTTAAACCATTCTGAATGGTTTAAAGTGATTTACACTTACTCATGATCACTTCCTGTTGCATCATCCAATCTCTACCAAAGCACGGGTGACACACCATTACACTGACATTCACTTTGAAGATTTCATGATACGTTTTGAATTTGAATTTTTTTTATTTTCTTCATTTAATTGTAAGTTGTCCATGCCGTGAAGTAGCAACGCAGCCTCAATCCACGATACTCCATCCACTGTGCTTCTTTGGTCTTATAGTGACTTGTGACTTAAATGAAATTGAAATTATATTTGCTGAGTAATTGATGCAGAAATCAACATAGTTCCAAATGCTTCAAAAACATTTACTTGCCATTTTGCCTTGAGATGTTCTGGACTTGTCAGAGGCTTGGACGATGAGCAAGCTGAAATACTGAAGGCAGGGCACATGAAAGTGACATAAATCAAATGCCTTTCTAAACTACAGAACTGAGACAGATTGGAGCAAATGCAAAGATGCAGCCAAGGCATTTGATGCCTTGCGCAGACTCCAGCTTGTTGTTATGTAAATGTATCCTCTACTATAAGATTATTCAAATGAGGCTGATAAAATCATACTTACAGTATTTTGCCAAAGCTATTGTATAAGTCAAGGAGAAAAGTAATCTAATTATGTGTGGGAATTATGAAGCTATTATTCTACAGCTCTAGTATGTCAGTCTGTGGGAACAAAGCATGACTGAGTCACTGAATGAATGGAGGTTAGGAAGTGGAGAAAGGAGACTGTGAAACAATGAGCAGCACCTGGACCCCATTCATGTCCCCATATACCTGTATGTTCCTTTCCTTTTCTTCTTGTAGGTGTTAAACATTTGGAGGGATACTTGAGCAGAGAGACCAAGAAAAGCCAAGAAGACAGACAGAGAATTTGATAGGGATCAGTGTTAGAAGTCACACCGATCCTTATGTAACTTGTATCTATGTTGGGGTTTTGACCCGCATTGGCTGACATCTCTGTGCAACCTACATCTCAGACTTGTGACATCTCACCCTGGCTGCGTAAATCAAGTGTACACCTAATATTAATTAAGCAGCAGGAGGAAAAGCCTTGGAGGAGATGTGTGGGTGTATGAGAGCCTTGTTGCAAACATCCTAGAAACACAGAAGAGAGAATCCTGACACTTTAGGGGTCTTGCAGGTAAGGGAAATTCATACCTGAAAGGTATGAATGGAAGTTGTGCAGTATATTGTCATTGATAGGAGAAGGATGTTGTTTTGTTCAAGAGACAAAACCCATGAGTTCTTCTCCCAGGATATGTCTGTATAACTAGATTTTAGAGAGAAAGGCGTAATATTGCTTTGGTGCAAATTTCCAAAAACACATGCATGAACATCAAAAAAAAAAAAAAAAAAAAAAAAAAAGTTTAAAAACTCAGGTGCTTTAGAGGTTTGGAGAGTTTTGCTAAATTGCATAAGATCCTCTGCTCATCTCAGACTGGTTTGAGACTTTTCCTATAACTTCCTTTGTTCTTTTCTACAGTTTTACTCTTTGCACTGATAGTGACTTATGTACTAACTTCTACGTCTTAGAATCTATTAATGTAATCAAAAAGTTTTGCTATATTAATGATGTCATTTGTGTTTTGGTAAATTTGTTTGATTTTGTTATTGCATCTCTTTTGTGATGTTACATTTACATCTTCTGACATAAATGTTAGTTTCAAATGTCAGTTTTCATACTTTCTGAATTGTTCACTAATTATTTGTTCTTAAGCATTTATTGATTTTTGGGTGTGATAGTTGAAGATGATCACAGATGATTGTCATAACTTTGTTATACTCTATATTTGATTTGCAGGCATAGGGACTTAATGAATGACTTAATAGAAAAGAAAGGGAGCAGGAAATGAGTCCACAATGGATATTGACACAAGTTTTAATTCAATAGATCATAGTGCAATTCTGTTAATTCTCACCAGGCTGTTACTGTAATGAAATTACTGAAAATCAAATAGAAGTATATTACACAACATCTTAATAGTGAAAAGTAAGGTGATACTCCAATCGCATTACCTGTAATACAGTAGATGTTACAAAGTAATAGGTAACAACACAAATACCATGTATTCCAATTACATTGCCCTCACCTGTTTTTTTTTTTACCTCATTAAAAAACTAATGCTCAACAGTGACTCGACTTGCTGCACTAGATGTGTGGCCAGTCTCAACAAACTCTGAAGCAACTTAATTGCATTTGCTTTTATTTGCCTCGCAAGAAAGTGGTGACATTTTGCTCTCAAACATCTTCTTCGTAGACTTCCTGAAAGGATTGCACAACTTGCTCACAGTGAATTCTTGTGGAGCTAGACAGCTCACAGGGTGACTGTTTCTGCAGAGAAACTGTCCCACTATCCTCCCAGGTGAGACCAGGGCCCTGAGTAGCAGATTGTGCCTTAATTAAAGAATCAGTCTGATAAAGCATCCACACAAAGGAAGACAAGAGAAGAGTGGGATAAGATAAGAGGGAAAAGGAGAAGGAGAGAGTTGCCACTTGAATTTAGTTGTTCCAGGCATTTTTCAACAAACTGAAGGACTGGTGTAGTGTGCTATGATTGAAATAGCCAATCATATACATATATTGTTGGTCTATTGAATGTTTTATCTCATTACAGCAATAATCTTGTCAAAATAAGAGTTTCAAAGTTTTAATAAGCACCCAAAATCTCCCACATTGATCTTTCCTTATTTGGGGCGGCCTTTTTAATTCCATCACTGACCTTTTAGTACAGCTGACAGCAGCAGTATTTGACTCATTTCCTGGCATAAAGCCTAATTTCTTGTGGAAGGAGTGCCTGATTGCAGTTGCAAAATAGCATCCTCAGCCAGTATTTAAATTTCAGCAGCATATTTACTTGTGCTCAATTGCTTTCCAAACATGCCAAAGACATGTCTTAAATAGCCTAGTATCAGGTTGTTGTCGGCAGCAGCTAAAATTATCAATTAACTCACTGTTGTTAAATGCTGCACTACAAAATGAAAATGTGTAGTGATCAAACATTTTGCAGTTCTGTTGTCACAAAACTTATGTGCTGTATGTTTCGAGTCGGTTTCATTTTTTAAAAACATCAATCAACAACAAAATTAAAGCATCCCCTATCCACTGATACGCTGATGATGCACAGTTTTATCTTCCAGTGAAATCAGGTGATACATGTTGCTCAGTACTTTCTTTGGTCAACATTTGCTTTTTTTTTTAATGTATTCTATCAATAACTTAACCAAACTTTTGACAGTTTTTGGCAGTCACTGTCTCTGTTGTTGACTTTTTATGCCTCTTTTTTTAATTGAAATTAAAAAAAAACTGTTTCCTTTCTAACCATTTTAAATAAATGCATGGGTCAGAGGAACCTAATGTTGTGCCCTTTACTCTGATCCTTCCTAGAGTAAAACTGCACATGATTGCGGAGAAATGCTCATTGAATGGAATGTATGGTGTGCCTGTTGGTGTGTGTGTGTGTGTGTGTGTGTGTGTGTGTGTTTGTGTGTGTGGATGCCAAGCTCAGTCAGATTCAGTCAGTCACAATTGCAAGGGTCAATCTAGGGTCAAGGTTCCTTTTTAGTAATCCTAATTTAGTGGGTGGTGCTCAACATCCAGGTTCAAAGGCCTTTGGCAGCATTAGTTTCTGAATGTATTCAGTCAAATCAATACAGACATTAAGCAGTGCACTCATGTTTAAATGAGTTAAGACTATTTGAATGTATTGGAGCAGAGTGCTGTTTATTATTCATGCTCTTTTTTCTCTGAATTTCACATGAAGGGAGATTTTTTTGACAGCCAGCTGTGATGCCATTATGCAGGTATGCCAAATTACTTCTTAATGATGGTGACACATTATGTTTACTCCAGCTCTCTGAAACATTTATTCTAGTGCATATGAGTATGGTGGCAGAATTCCTTTTCTGTCAGGACATATGAATTTGAACACGTTGTACTTGACACTTAATTTAGCACAATTTACAGTGTAGCTACTTGTGTGGCAGCTAATTGAACCTAATTAAAAAATGTTGACTAAAGAGATCCTAGACACAGATAACCATAGTCTCAGACTGGGTTTTGAAGCCCTTACTCGTTTTCATGTTTCCCACACTTGCGTCTTTCAATTGCGACTTAGTCCCACCCACTGAAGACGTGAGGCAAAGAAGGGAGGAAAAGATGTGAGGACAAAGGAACTAAGGAATGATGGTTTTCGAGAAATGAAACATCTTCACTCTTCAAGTGTCATCTGAAGTGGTGTCACTTACTGATAATAGCAGCATAGCTGGATCAGCTGTCAGTCTGTTTAAGCTGCTCTGCATTGTCTGTTTTAGTTCCTACATGACAATTAATTCTCCTATGATTATTACATTTTCCCTTAGTGTGAACAGTTTGGTAAGCATCCATATATACATAACAATCTAACTTTATAATCTACAGATCATCCAACCATTGTTTTATTTCCAAGTGTGTTCACTTCTCAGATTGAACTATGTTTATGTTCAAGTGCAGCCGTTCATTAGAGAATGTTTCCAAATGAGTGCCTTCTTGTTTTTGACTGTGAAAGCTTTTCACATATTCTTAAATATAATAAAATCCATTCTGCCATGATGCTCCATTTTCCATAATTATTGAAACACTTAATATGTAAGGACAATTTTATATACACAATATTAACGGGCTTTTTAAAAAACTTTTAAGCCTATCAACCCCACCACACATGTACACCGACAGACATCAGTGTACAAATAACAGCACTGCCTCTGGAGTAATATAATGCAATAGTGAAAAGCGTGGAAATCCATTCCTATACATTATTTTCTTCTCCTAATCTGCATGACAGCCTAGCAATGGAGACTTTGAAGGGACAAGTCCCTGGAAGTCACACAAGTAGCAGTTATTTTCCTCAGAGCAGAGGGGATTGTTAGCTGTTTTAAAACTGTCAACAACTAGCCTGGAGAGCTGTGACATCGGCTATATCATGGCACAATCCCAGGGTACCTCAAACATGTCTGTGTGACAGCTCCTGTCAAATTCAAAACAGGTAGGTTCTGCAGCTCCACATGAATTTACACCATGAATTACCTATAATATGTGTCATTAATAAGACAGAGATTTGGGGCGAGTTACTGGCTGAAGCTACTTGTTGAGTTGTCATTTTCTGAAATTCTGGAACTACCTTGGATTATAGCCTCAATATGTATGCTCACTGCTTCAGTTTTTCCCTTGTCAAACGAATTGTCTTTCAATGTCTTTTAGACCTGCAGCTATTATGGACCGCTTTCAGTAGCCGTCTGCAGATCTCCTGAACAGAGTGTTATGAAAGAAAATGAAGCCATGAAGCAGCGTTGCAAATTACAATCGTGTTCCTTTATTTTATCCACTCAACACAGTAGCGCAAAGGCTGAGCACGTATCCCACTTGATTTGTTGCCTGCTGTGTCTCAACAGGATTGCAGAGATTTTACATCGGCTGTCACAGCCTGGCAGCATTCAAGGAGTGTGTTCTTCCATCCCCTTTACTCATTTCTTGCTCTTGCCCTTTTCCCCTCTGTGCTGGGCTGATCTAGCTTGACAGAGTGGGTGTAACATTACATAAATCCTGCAGCCATCCTGCCACTTGCTAATTAACTCTGTTCAGCCATTTCCATTGCTGTTTGAAGAAGTAAATTTATATGACACTATGAACACATGGCAAGTTCTTCACGATCGAGACAGTGAGAGAACATTAAGGAACAACAGCTGGGATGTGGGCAGTTTTTTTTTTTTTTTTTTTNTTTTTTTTTTTTTTTTTTGACTGTCTGTGCTTTCATGCTCACATTTGCTTCAGTTGTAATAACTTAGACACCCCAAAAACCTTCAAGCATGTAGCTGTCATTTACTTGCACACTTGACACATCTATTATTGTGAATGACATTAAGACAGTAGAATAAATACACCATTTTAATATTAAATTTATTATTCCAGTATACTCTAGCCTTTGCACCGTGTTGTATCTCTTTGGCTGTCAAGCCTCAAATGGCTGCTTTTTTATTTTTTTTGGTACAGAGTTCTTCCTCCTTCCAAAGGGGTTTGAGTAGATGGATTATGAGAGCAGAAAAACAAACTTCAAAAACAGCCCTCCCTGTCACACCACACACACACACACACACACACACACACACACACACACACACACACACACACACAGAACACAGACTTTTCCCTTGCAATGTACCTCCTACTGTTCAAAAGGCATTTACAACAAAAAAACCCATTGAACCTCTCATGGCACTGAAGGGGGAGCTGTTAAAATACTGTATGTTTGCTGTATGCTTTAAAGAAGTGCCCTTAAAAGAATAATCACAATGTTACTCGATATTGACAAATGTATCGACAAAAAACATCTAAGAAGCATTCTGTAATTCCTGATTGTTGAGGTCCTTTTAAGGATGAACATGTTATTTTTAGTATTAGGTTGATGTCAATGATTAGTGGTAGTACTCCAGACCCAAGACCAAATCATTGTAGTGCAAGTCACAAGTTAAGTCGCAAGTCTTGGTACTCAAGTCCCAAGTTTAGTCAGGCAAGTCACAAGTGATGTCAAAACTCAATGCTGACAAGTCCAACTCAAGTCGCAAATCCTAAAACGTGATGTTTTTAAGTCCTATAAGTCATAATTATCTCTATATCAAATTTATACCACATTAAAAAAAAAAAAAAAAATNTAAAAAAAAAAAAAAAAATTGTATGTTGGTTTACACAAACTGGATGTTTGTATAATTTGTATTGATTACTTTTCACTTAAATTATATAATTTCCAAGTTTAAAGGCTCAAATCCAAGTGAAGTCACAAGTCAGTGGTGCCAAGTTGTTTTTTTTTGTTTTGTTTTGTTTTGTTTTGATTGAGTCAATTCTCAACTCAGCAAATTTGTGACTCAGTGTGATTCAAGTCACCACTGTAGCGCCCATGGTTATAATACAGTTACAAGCTGAAGTTGGTCCATTGTGGGTGACTTTAGCATGTTGTTTACTTTTCTGCATTATTTTCCCCCGGAGCCAAAATACTGCTGCTCAGAAGGCTTTAACTCAGCCATATGAAGGCATGTTTGGCTCTCAGTACATTTAAACACTCTATTGAGATTATTTTGAATGACCCAGAGTAAGGTAGAGTAGTAGTTTGAGTAAAATATTGCGATGGTTTGCTTAAAACCAGTTTTTCATCTGATTTTAGCCCAACTTGATTTGTTTGATAATTGCATTAATGTGTAGAAGAATGTCCACTGGCCAACAGCACTGCAAAATATGCTATTAATGCATTTTACAATTAGTTGATTAAGTGTGTCATTACAGGAATGGGAACCCGTGGATGTGTGGTAATGCTCATTATACAGTATTAGCTTACATCATAATTAATTAGCAGGCAAAGAGAAGTAACGTGCTAAGAGCAGCTATTGAGCAGAGGAGGGAACAAGGCAACATGATTTTAGCCTGGAACATGGAACCGCTTATTTAAAGGTCTAAGTCTGTGTTTTTCCGCTCCATGATACTGCTCCATTGCACCAAAAACTTAGCTACAAAGCAAATTGTAAGTGCTGATTTCTGCATCTTTTGACCACAGATAGCAAGTGCATGTGTTTGCTGACTGGCAGCATACAGATGGTTTCTGTGACAAGTGCCTATTTGTTGTGGAAATGTGTGCGCATGAGACATGCTCAGATTGGTTTCACATCTTACTAGCAACTAAACTCCAGCTGTTTGTTTGTTTGTTTGTTTTTTTTCTTATTTTATTCAAGACCATGTCCTAATTTCAGCACTAGCCCACTTTATTCAGTCCACAGCTTGGCCCTGACCAGAAAACCAACACAATTTCTTTTTTTTTTTTTGGNTTTTTTTTTTTTTGGCTTATTTTTTGCCCAAACTGTGTTGTTGCTTTCATACTACCTCGATGTTTCTCTCTGCATTTTATAATGCATCTGCAGAATAGCACTAATAGCATTTTCAATGGTGCAAAGTGAAGCACGTTATATCTTGGTGTAAAATACAAAAACACAGAGCGGTTAAGAGCAGACTTGGGTAATTTTGGCTGAATAGAGGTGAGCACTCCACTCATTTATCCTGTTGATGCTAATGACCTATTGCATTAAAAGCTCGCTATTTTGTAAACCACTGATTAACAAAATATTCTCCCTTACCCAGCATCAAACTTAAGTCGGACTGCCATTCCTGCTTTCTGGTTTGTTGGTGTGCTGTTTTTTTCAGGCTACATTAGTTAGCCATTGATGTGACATCAGTATATGTGTGTTTGCTTAGGAAATACTTTGAAACCTGAAATTGATAGAATCTTGTATCTTTTTAAAATGTTGTATCCAGTTACTGTAAAAGACACCACATAAACATAAGCATAAATCATTCAGTAGGATGGATATGATTCCAAAACAAAAAATTAGAAGAATACAAAATAAAATCATGTTTCTTATGGTATTTTCTCCTTTCTCTGCTTGTGACCAGATGCATCCACCCTTTTTCTAACACCATTTCTTCCCTGTCATGACCAGTAAGATGTTATTTGACAGTGATGGAAAGTAAAGCTATAGTACCACCAAGGAACTCAAATGCATTAGGAAACCTCTCAGCTTGTTCAGTAAGTAGTACCTAAGACAACGTTTGCTTTGAAAGTTGTCATATAGTGGGATTGGCCTTAATATACCTGAGTGCATGTACTTGAGTTTATGCCCTTTGATAAAAAGGGTGAGAGGTATTTGATAGAACTGTAAAAATGTGAAAGATCTCGTGGATAATTTCAAGAGTGTTGACATACTAAATTCCTAAATTCTACATTACGCTCATGTTCCATTATGCAATCAGTAGCCATCTTTTCTGTGTGATTACCATGAGTGTTATTATGATGCGATAAAGGTAATGATGCAAGTAGGGCAGAGACCACACGGCACCATACTGTGATTATGTTGATGTGATTAAGTTTTAACATAAAGTAATCATAATTGCAGTAATATGGGGAATACTGTAGTTTGAATTTCCCATCACATTATTAGATACCAGCTAAGATATAAATATACAGTACAGGAAATTTTTGGAATTGTGATCAAATTTGCATCTATCCAACTCAAATTCAGTTTGTTGGTGATGGGGAGTACTAGTCAACATCTAAATAAACAACTGTATAAAGGCTTTTGTGGCTATAGAGGGTGCTGTGTAAAGTCAAGAACAATGATCCTTACAACATCGCAAAGGTTACTCTTAGATGTCTTTAATGAATTGGCTGCATGTAGGCTAATTTGTTCAAATTCAATAGTGGCATGTCGGGAAAGAATTATTTTTAGAACAAAATTGCACATCCACAATTCCTTGAGGATAAGACAAACACCTCATGTAAAAAGGATTATTATGGAAGCTGTCAGTTGATGCAAACTGGCTATTTGCTTTATTAGACACTTGCAGAGTTAAATTCCCACGCCAGACTAAATTCTTATTCACATGTAAACACAGACATTGTAATAGCACATTCTAGAATGCTGTTAATTTGCAGTAGCACATTTCTATTGGGAACATACCAAGAGCATAGGTAATAATTGGTATTGCTCTTGTTCCTGTAATTGAGTAGATCTTGTTTTAATGTTTCTCTAGGGTCCACTTGTGCTCCCTGATTAATCTTCACTTGGATTCATATGGGCCATCTTGGACTTCAGAGCTTATAATCATTAATATATACAGCACTCAATTATCAAGTTCATTAGATTTCAGTGGCTTGCATCAGATCTTGCTTTTTCTATGCTTGCAGACTATCCAGCATCTTTGGTTACATTAAGCATATCAGTGAAGAAAGAGGGAAGATCTTCACTTATGCTATGACTAAGCCAGATCCAACAGGATGTATTTCATTTTGAGAGTTTGGTTTCAGCCCCTCAGAAGGCAAGAGAAGACTCATCAATGCACCTGTAGCAAAACAAATTTGTATCTGTTATCTTTAAAAGTTCATTTGTATTCATGATGAAAACCAGAACAGGGCTAAACTAGTCTTGTAGCCTTATGATTCTTTCTTGTCTGCTGTTTCCATTTACATATTTTAGATAAATCTGATTAGATTTTACTTGACTTTTAAGCAGTCCCATAGCAGATTTAAGTTAATAAGTAAGCACCCATTCTTTGTCACAGAATATGGCAAGGCTGGATGAATGACACTTATGTTTCTGAATGTCAGTGAATCATGTTGATTACAATGGGTTTCTAATGAAAAAAAAAAACTTCTACCACACATTTGTGCTACTGAAGCCTTTTTGTGTTCTTATCAGTGACTAATTATTTTTGAAGGTTGACATTTAACCAATTTTGGGATTCATTTATCAGACATAATGCCTACTTTGCAGGGTGTAGCCTGTGAATCCCAGGTATTTTTTCACAACTTAAATCAGGATAGATTCGTATTGAGATTAATCATGCTTCGTATGCAGGGTAATGATAAGACAGAAACTTTCACATATCCCCAGGATTTATTTCAGTTTGCAGTTTAAGGAGATAAATCAAAGAAAGGAGGAATGAATGACTGTTATATACATCAAGATATTCAGAGCCACCTTAGCGTATGGCTCCTGTCAGCCATATCTAACACCTGGAGAACAGAGGCACAGGTTAAGGGAATAACAAGACTGTATTGCAGTTTTCCTTCCATGATGTTATCCATGAATGCCAAGTCTGTTAGTCTTTCTGATGTATAAATTTTGCCAATGGGAACAAAAAGAACTGCCAGGATAACTAAATAAACCTTTATCAAAGACTGTTACATGTCTCTATCAACACTTTTCATAAGCTCATCTCCAACTAATGACTTTAACTTTCCTTTCCAAAGAAAAAGATCATTTTCAACTCCTTCCCACATTAGAGCAGGAGGGCACAGTAATGAGAATGCAGGAGCATGACCACTGAATGCCTTGGCCCAAACAGTCATTTAGGGATCTGTATAAACATTCAATGTTGTTGCTCCATTTTCCAGCTTCTTTGCATCATCAAAATGAAACCTGCTAATGTGCAGTTGCAAGTCGTAAGAGTCAGTTTTCTGGACATAATGTTAAGTTCCAGTCATTGCAAACAACATTGCATTCTCCACAATAAAAAATTATATGCATTAGGATGGCTCACATTATAAGTGGTGTGTGGTACGCTGAGCTGGGTGTTCTATTATTGTGCAGTGGGAGCTAACTCCCAACCTCGCAGAACCAAACCAGCCTTAGTGACAGGTCAGTGAATTGACAAAAATATCTACTACTTTCATTAGCCTTTTATATTAGCACATCATAGTGAGAATAGGGGCAGCATCATGGCTTAGTGGTTAGCACTGTCGCCTCACAGCAAGAAGGTCCCAGGTTCAAATCTGATCGGGAGTTTGCATCCTTTCTGTGTGGAGTTTGCATGTTCTCCCTGTGTCTGTGTGGGTTCCCTCCAGGTGCTCTGGCTTCCTCCCACCTCCAAAGACATGCAGGTCAGGTGAATTGGAAGCTCTAAATTGCCCGTAGGTGTGAATGGGTTTGTCTGTCTCAATGTGTCCAGCCTGCGATAGACTGGTGACCTGTCCAGGATGTACCCTGCCTCTCACCTAATGACCGCTGGGATAGACTCCAGCCCCCCCATGACCCTAAACGGGTATAGAAAATGGATGGATGGATGGATAGTGAGAATAATAAATTATGTATTGTTTTAGCTCCAGCCCCTCCATGACCCTAAACCGGTATAGAAAATGGATGGATGGATGGATGAATGGATGGATGGATAGTGAGAATAATAAATTATGTATTGTTTTAATGAAAATATAGAAAAAATTGATAAGTTGTTGCTGTTTGACAACTCAGTGTGAAGGGCACCCCTGTGGAATTTCTGACCATTAGTGATGCCGTTAGCAATTTTCCATTATGCGGTCCCAATATTACTTGTATGTTGTATGCTACCAGCACATGTAATAATGCATATGGGCAGTTGGAGCAGTAGTGAGCCATGAATTGGCACATTGCATCCAATTTAAAAGCCAAATAGGAGCGGATTGGAAACAATGCAGTTTTGAGAGCATTCAGAAAAGACTTTTTAAGGTAAAAAATGTGTACAATATGTTTGTTAGGCCTGAAGCATACACACAATCTGTGACATGTTGAATATAACAAAACCCTGTACTTATTTCCTATGCAAACTTAACAGGGAACTTTTAACACTGATTAGCATAAATACACATACTATAAATATTGCAGTTTTATTTCACAACAAATTATTACACCCCTCCCCCTCAAGAAACTCCAGTATAGCAGTTGGCTAAAGTATCCTGTCACACCTCACCAATCATCCCCCATCAGTATCCCCACCTACTCCATTTCCTCCTTGTCTACCACCCACTATTAAAAAGAATGACCATCGTGTTGGGGATGCAATTAGAGGCTCTGGACTGTGGATTCACTTTAGTTGGTAAATGAAGAAAAGGGAAATGTATGATTACACATTATGTGCCAGTGTATCATTACACTGGCACATAATGCCCTATTTGTGTAGAACAAAGAGCCACAATCTGTTTATGATCTTATTTACCTCAATCAGATCCAGGTTTTTATGCTTTTGTTATCTCTATGCAAGACACTACAACAAAGTAGCATTGTTGTGGTAGCTGACAAAAAGCTTGGTGTGCCTTTGTTTTACATTTGTCTTTTTGTGTGTGTTGGTATGTGTTAGTGTTTGTTGTCTTTATATCTGCCTCACTTTGTTATGATGGAGGAAACAAGCAGCCCACAATTATAAACATCTAATAATAGCTGTCCTTGGGTGATATTTTGTTCCAGCATGGTCCTACACTATCCATTTAGATGAGCACACTGCACTGATTGACTTTCAGTATTGCTTTGTCCAAAAACTAATAGTAACAATGTGCATAGTGACCTGACAGTGTAAAAGCAAACTTATAGGTTTCATGAAATTAAACCTTGCTTGGTTACATTGCATACCACTGAATAATTTGCAGTATTTCAGATTTGACTCAAGGGTAGTCAAAGGGCATGGTGTTATATATTTAATGAAGGATACACTTCACACAATACTTGCTTCACCACAGGGCGTTACTCCACGAGTGCATCTTTTATTTCAATTTGTTTTAATGCTATGGAGCTCTTTAAGCCTTGAATTGTTTTACAGATCAAAGGCTGTCTTCAGTGGTCACTGCCTATGCTTTACACCGTTTAATTCAGGGCAGAGGGTTTTAGGGTTATGCAGCAGTGATCACACTGAGACGCTGCAGCAAGGGTATGAAAGGTTGGAACGTTCAGAGAACACATGCAGCCTGAAATGCCGATGGCGAATGAAGAAACACACACACATAGTTGAATGTGGAGCAGACACACACATTCATGTACAAACACAGATGCTCACATTACTAGTTCATGCTCACATTGCTAGTACAAAACTGTGTGCTGCTTGTGATTATATGCATTTAGGAGTATATGCACGTACACCAGTGAGAATGAATATCTAAGGGCAAAGCTCTTCAGGCTAGACAGTGGGAGGTCACAGTCAAGGTGTTCAGAAGCGCCTGAAGCAAAGGCTAAAGGGGGCTGGATCAGAGAGTCACAGGGCCTAATTGAGCACTGCAATGACGGGCCATGTGAGGAAAGAACAGAGCAAGGTATATTTACTCTCAGGCCACCCATTTTAAAAGGGTTGTGATCAGACGTGCTGATAAGAGCAAACAGAATAGTCTGCTCCAAATTGGCAAAGCATCGTATCAGGGAAAGAGAGAGCCAGAGAGAGGGGAAAGAATTCAGTTCAATTCTTTTTTATTATCCAGTGAGGGAAAATTGGTTGCAAACAGTGTTTACAATAAAAGCAACAACAAATCATGCACTGTAGAAACATGCAGTAGATTAATACTGTAAGTACAAATAGAGCCAATAGATTAATCTTCTTTCATACAGTGCAGAAAAGTCATAAACAAAATAGAGCCTAGAAAGGTTGTATCATCTCATGTTTGTAAGAAAGCAATTATGTTGTATTTGAAATATTTCTTCATTTACTGCTATGCTTTATGAATTTAGATACTATGATGCAGCAAACACTGGGCATCAGCACAAATTGCTCCCTGTTGGCCATTTGTATATAATTTTAGATATATCCTTTGCCTGTAGATGTGCCTTCGTGTTATTTATAATATGCAGTGCAGGGCTTACCCCATGAAATAGTTCCCATTCCCACTCCCTACTAATGAAATGATGTAATTGGGCTTAAAGGGGACATATTAGAGACTTTCTCTGTTATTTTCATTTTGGGACCTATTTCAAACCTTTGCTATGCTTTAATAGGCAAATGAAAAAAAAAACACAATTTATTAATACTCTTGGAATAGTTAGGCTATTTTAGCTATTGTCTTTAAGGTCCACCTCCCAAAAAAGCCCTCTCTGTTTTGATTGGCCACTCATAGCAGATGATATGGCAGAAACTGGCAAAACGCTCACTAGCCTTGTATTGTGTGGATGCATTTAACTGTACTTGCTGACGTCAGCATGTCTCTTTAAAAACTAAGCTTTCAGGGCAGCTCAGGACCCTGGGTTTGTCTTACTGGTTTTATTTATTTTGGCATGAACCTCAAGATTCATCTTCAATACATACTCCCTACTACAGTATATTTTACTATTAAAAAAATAAGAAAAACAAAATACATATTCCCTCTAGGGATGTCTCTGGTTGAGTTATGGATAGTACGATTATAGTCAGAGAAATAATCATGGTTTGATGGTTTTGCAACCATTTATTGGCTCTAGCCAGCCAAACAGACAACAGAGGAGTTTCTGGGGGCAATGTTGAAAGCCATGGCTGGACATGCTGAAAAAAGACTCAGTTTACCTTTTTTTTCCACATAAACCCTAGAGACCTTTTTTCTTATGATTTCTAAACTGTAGCTTTTAAATGATTAAGTTTAGTAACTTTGAAGTTTTATAAGCACAATAACAGTAAAATGGTTAATCTCAACATCGCCAGTTCCCTTTAATAAATGAAGTGTCTCTCAGATATGAATTCTGCACAATCTAGAGCTCTACAGTGTGACTGGATTGCCTGGAAGAGTTTTTTCTTCTGTGTGTTCCGTGTTATAAGGCCCCTTTACTATCATATAACAACCATGTTTTTGTGAAGCTACATGATGTTTTCGAGGAGCAAACAGATTGAGTTTAACCCTGCTTCTCTTTAAACTCTCCCTCAGAACACAGTTATTGATGCTATTGATGTTAAAATGTGAGTTCAGCTGGTGAATATCAAACATCAAACTAACTTCAACTTGGTGTTTGACTTGTAGTGCTACTTGTGCAGTTATTCTTCCTGCATCCCCTGAATGTAACAGTTTCATTGAACTCAACAACCTCATAGCATTTGTGTTTGTTCTCAAGATTGCAGTGTGTCGCTTTGATTAACTGCCACAAAGTGAATTTTAGATGTAAGGCTGATCAATCAATCACTGTCATCTGTTGAGCTCAGTCGGACAGACCTTGATGACATCTTGTCTTCTGTGATCAATGTAGTTGCGTGATGACAGGCTTAAAAGCACAGTTTGCTTGTCACCTCTCACAACTAAGAGCAATCAGTGATGTGCCCTTTTCTCTTTTATGTTCATCCATTTGTGGAATGATTGCAAATGATTCCACTGTAATTACAAAGGTTCAGTCAGTTTTCCAGGGTTAGTTTTGCATGGAAAAGTCTCTGCCCATCAAGTAAAGGCACACATACTGCAGGTATATTACCAATGAACTGTGCCTTTTAAGCTCTCCTGCACTCACACAGAGCACCTATAGAGAGCAGCCCCAGTCGCTGAGTGCATTATTATCTTTTGGCTTAAATAAATCATGAGCTAATTATGCACAGATTGCAGCCACAAATGCAATTAAAGGTGTAGGTGCAAATTTGCACTGTGCTTTAATGTACATAAATTTAGCCCTAAGTATGTAACCAAGGCGGTTAAAAATGCCCTTCATATAGTTGTACTAGACTTTCTTCTCACTGACCTTACAGGGTATTTTCACTAATCTTCCCACTCCCCACTGGTTTTAATGCTCAAGCTCAGGATTCCAAACCAGGCTACAATGCAGGTTAAAAGAAATTCAAGAAAATAATTTCCCCACGAAGTCTGAGTTCAATTTTCTGAGAAAAAAAAAAAAAAGCAAAAAACAATTGTTGTGTCCATTTCCCAAATCATTCACTGAATTATATAAATGTCTGTTGGTTATGGCATTAATTGCTAAAACATATACGTATGGCTCACAGTTTACCTGAAAATGGTGGTATTTAATATGACATGTGACACAAAATGTTGTCCTTGAAGGTGTGAAAAACTGGAGGAAAATCTATGAACCTGAACATCATTATTTGTGTCTTCTAGAGGCTTATAGAGTAGAAAAAATGGATGAAGAAAATATACTGTTATAAACAAAATGATGTGTTGTTATTGCTTATTTGACAGCTTTGTCACACACAAATGCAACATGCCACACACACACACACACACATTCACATATTTGAAATGTTTTGTGAAAATGGACAAGTGCTCAAAGCGTTACTAAGCTAAAGTGTTTGACAGGCTGTAAAAATAGGGCTCCAAGGCTGTGTAAATCTGTTTAAACCTCTGCAAATATAATGGCTTATCATTATAAAAAAGTACATTTTCTTTGACAATAAGTCCAAAGGATTTTATCTCACGTTGGAGTGCCTAGGATTAGGATTTCTTTAAAGATATCCCAACTGCTTGCCCTTCTTCGTGGACAGGCACCACTTACTTTGCCAAGGTCTACCTAACATGGCCCTTCACTGAATGAATATGCAACATTCAACACCGATTGTTTGCTTCACAGAAAGTACATTACAATCTTGAAATATTCATCTGGCCGTTGTATACGAGCAAGGCTAAGCAGTGCAGAAACACTAACATTTTAGCTGAAAATGAAAGTCACCTGGAGGTTCTGTAAATGAAAATAGCAGCAAAAGCTTCACAAAGGCTTGGTACTGAAGTTAAGTGTTTTCATCAAAGTTGCCTGGTAGCATGAGATTACAATGGCATTCATCCACATGTCCCTGCCAATTATAATCAAGGTTTATGGCTTGCATGTGCCATTTTGGCCCACATTGCTCTGAACACTATGATTAATGACCATTCAAATAAGGACATGGGAACAGTGACATTGATTTATGTCACTTTGTCAGTGAGGCTTTTAACTCTAAATGGATTTGGTATAGTGCATGACTAACTGTGTGTCCTTGTTTTCTCTTTCTCCCCATGTTTCTCTTTCATCTTTCACCATCTGTCTCTCTTTTTTGTTCATCTCTGTTTTTTTTAATTCTTGCTTCTGGATGTACTTCTGGATTCCTCTATACCAGGTAAGACAAGTTTTAATGTTATCTACATTCACAGTCTGTACAAAACTATCATACACATACAACATAACTTTCCCCAAAGTCTGCAGTAGAAGTGTATAATCTTTTGGACTTTTGCCTTACTCTAAAAACCTATACACTCACCAAGATGACATTGTTGTCTTCTCTGCTAACAAGTCTTTGAAAGTGCAAAAAAATCACATTGGCCCACTTTGTCATAATCCCACGCTAAGCCTTGACACTGGGGGNGGCTCAAGACTCTGCCCATATGTGCACATAATTATATTTTTGAATGCCTAATAACTAATGTTGGTTGTTTCTCTGTTTATAATGAAATGCCTTGAGAACAGCAGGGAACTGGAAAACAGATGCTCTATACATATAATCTGTACACAGTACTTGAAGTGGGCCTGTACTCACCGGTACACAGTACCAGGAACTCTGTGATTTTCATTTCAGAGTACCAGGACATTTTCAGGAGTACCAGAACCTCTCATAAATGCTCTGTACTCTACTGCAGAACAACGCAAAGAAAATCAATAGTAAAGGTTGCAGCTGGACGAATTAAATTGGGGGACCGCATATATATATATATATATATATATATATATATATATATATACCAGGGATGAGCAACTTTGATGAGGATGGGAGCCAATAAAATTTCATTGTCATGGTCAAAGGGCCACCCATTCAATAAAAGAAAAATCACCTTGAACTCAGCAATACCTGTCAACTTTGAGCTTTGAAAATAAGGGCAATTTTCTGGGACACGAATCCCCTTCCCCCCCCTCCCCCCGACCGACCTGATCTCATTCTCTCTTTNTTTTTTTTTTTTTTTTTTTTTTTTTTTTTGTCCACTTCAAGCACTGTCTGTACATTATGTAGATCTGAAAAAAGCATATGAATGTTGCTGGCAGCATCAAGTTTACCCCTTGTGGTACAATCAGCAGCTGCCTATCCATTTTTAGGTCAAAAGAGGTGGCTGTAGAGTCAGATTAAGGTTTGTGGGAGCTCTGATCTCACCACAAGGAGCAGAACCATCCTCAATTAAAGTGGGTCCTCCAGGGAACCCTGAAAGCTCAGATGAACCTGAGTGTCTTCCTCAAATAAGACGGTCGAATCCACAGAGACTAAACGCTAATTTGGGAGTCATCAGGAAATCATAAAGTCAGATTCTTCAAAATTGAGTACCAGGATGTTGCCTTCAAATGATTTACATACCAGTAAGAAGAAACTGCTGTCTCAATGAAACTGATGGACAACTGGCAAACAATGTACAAGGTTATGGTACAGACTGGTTTTGCATGTTTGAGCCCAATAAATACTAAAAACAAAACGACTTCTTGAAAAAACAGCCTGGCTATGTTAAAATTAAGGGGATAAATCTTTCAAAGTCTGTATGTGTTGGCCAAATATAATGATGTGCCAAGGCCTACCACAATTTAAAGGACCATACCAGTGATTTTGCATTTTTGAATAAGTATAACCTGCATACATGTTACATTACTGCCAACCATTTTCCAAAATATACAACTGGAACAGTAAACTTTAGATTTGTTTTTCCCTACATTCCAGACAGCCACTGGATTTAGTTCTTTCCAGTAAAAATCAACTTGTTGAGATTTGAAACATGCTTGAGATGGATAATTAATCAACCAGCCAACCAAACATCTTTTTTTTTTTTCTTTTGAAGTTAGTTGATTTAACAGAGCTACACAGAAGAATATACATGTATCAGCCAGGGAATATAGTCTTAGTGGAAAACATCTTTTACTAAGAAATTAAAATGACAATACCTTCTATATTCAGACATACATGTTAGTAGATGAAAGATTTAACTTTAAGATAGGTGTATCACCTGGACATTTGATTTTGAAAGATTAAGAGATTTGGCAAAATAACACAAAAAAAGTAAAATACATTTTTATGCTTTGGAAAATGGTTGGCAGGTAACGTATGTGGGGTTAAGTAAAGCAGAAGCAGCCTAGTCCACTGGGGCTACAATTTAAGCCCATATTGAGAGAGATATGTTTGGAGGTACAGTAAGTGTTCCTGTTATTCCTTACTATGGATTATAAGATCATTGAATGAGCCATGGATGCTTAATTGACAAAGCTAGAAGGACTCCAAGTCCTGGTTAAGCTAAGAAGCATTCAGAGAGAGTGGGAACGAAGGAAATAATGTGAAAGACGGAGATGGCCAGTCATACGTGATTAAATGGAGGGTAGAAGAATCAGGGATTAGATAAAATAATGTTTTCCAAGGGAAATATTGACCATGGAGGGAAACATAGAGGAGACAGAAAGGAGAAAATTTTGAGCAGACATGAATCAACTATAAAAATGATAAAGCCTGAAAGAGGAAGGGGGATCAGTGCGACAGTGAGGAGGAAGAGTGGGGTAGATAGAGAGATAAAAGGCTAGTGGAGTGTGAAGAGTGTGGATTTTTCTATCAGCATTCTGTCTGTGAGCTCCAGGGGCTTCAATCCGCCATGTTCTCCAGTCTACTCAGTTTCTCTTTCACATAGACATTAGCGTGCTGACACACACATGTACTCATAAATGTGCACTCCAGCATATCCCTTCACACTCGCATAGACACACACTAACTAAACACATTCTCCTTCGAGCTCAAGACTGAGAGCAAAGAAATGCTGTAAATACGTCCTTCTCCCAGTGTATTTTAACTCAGAACTTCACTTTGGTGCATCTGTGTTTAGGATTATACCAAAGCGAGGCTTCTGGCTGAGATCATAAATAATCTCATGGATGAATGCATAGCACAAACAGTTGGCCCTCATGGATTAATATGGAAATCATGTTTTGACTTTGATGTGGATGTTCATGTGAAAGGCTACACTGTTTGGCTCCTAAATATGTAACTTTTCAGACCCCTTAGCAGATCAGAAGTGGGAGTTTGAAATTCTCCAGTGTTGGTAAGAAAAGTCCAGAGATTATAGAAATGTATAGGCTGCCTTTGAGCTCATGCTGCATGCTGACTAAACAAACTAACTCAGAAAAACCCACAAGTAATATGTCCTTCTTAGGGCGTTTTCATGACAGTTTGTTTCAAGCATTTATTTTGAGCATTTATTTCAGGCCCTTAAAGTTCAGTTTGTTTGGGCCTATGAAAACGCAGCACGCAAAATTGGGTCAGCACCAAATAATTCCAATTGAACCATAAAGCAGTTAGTTTGTGTTGTGAACCAGTCCCAAACCAACAATGAGGCAATCTATTGATTGATCTAGAACCAAAGAGGGTTGCGTGTGGTTAATTCTTAACTACAACTGCGGTAAAGTTTGTTTTACTTTAGATGCTCATCAGGTATCCCCAACATTAAATGTGTCAAATGTAAAACAAACTTTATTGCAGCTAAGCTACACCTTGGTTAGACATAGCAATTAAAACATTAAACTTATCACATCTTCAGATGAACATGTTGAAGGTTAGCATGTGGTTGTATGTGCTCAATATGCAATCCATTCTCCTGTTCAGCCATCTAAAGGCTTCGCATAAAGTGAAGCAACAAGTGGTTTTTTTCATATATTGTCTTCACGTCAAAATAAGCTTTCTGCTGCCATAGTTTTTTTGGTATATGGCCCAAATGATTACTATGACTTGGTTAGGAAAGTATCCAAATTCCGTCTTTTTTCCATGTTATTTAGTTATCCCAGCTTATTAAGGCTTTTTCCTGTTTTGATTCTCTTTCTCTCTCCCTGCAGACATTTCTGACCAATGAGCAAAATATCTGTTCTCATGACTTTTGCTGAAATAGTTTGGTTCGATTGAAAACTAAAACAACTGGTAAATGCAACACTGTAACAATTTAGTTCCTGATTTTGATCAGAGCAAATGAACTACTAGTCTGAAAATGCCTTAAGTTTTTCAGGAGAAGACAAAGCAATTTTGATGATTGGGGCAAATAAAACTGTATGGACCTTATAAGTTGAAACTTTATGTTTGGCAATGACTGTTTCTTTGTTAAAATTCTGATTACTGAAACACCTTTATCAAAGAGAGAAAAATCCTACACCAATAATTACATCTAAGACTTTATCTCAAACCCCATTCTTGGACCTTAAAGCTGAATGTGACTTTCTGCATGTTGTCAACCTCTTCAGTTGTAATTTAATTAGTGAATTAATTGAAATTATGTTTGAACAACAGCAGTGATCACAGAGTTTTCATGGTGCAGAGATGGCTGTGTGGAAATCTGCTGTTTCTTTGAATCAGGAGTTGTAAAACTGCTAAAAAAGTGCATTTGCACTATGTGCAGGACAATCGTCTGAATGCTGCATTTGCACATTTGCACTATGTACAGTATTATCTTTTGCACATATTTATCAATACTCATGTGCATACATTCTCCTGCTGGTTTGTTTGTAAAGAGACTACATTCAATACACTTCTGATTCTCAATTTTTGCTCATGTTGCCTTGTCCTTATCCTTAATTTTTTTGTTGTTTTTATCTTATCTTATATATTTTTCCTTTTAATAAGAAGCACAGCCAGTGAACATACCAGAAAAAGCATTTCACTGCTGTTGGATTTATAAGGCTGCACATGACAAATAAAACTTTGAAACTTTGAAAACCCTGAAACTGAACCAGCCAGCAAAGTATACTACCAGGCTAATATTTATATTTAACTTATGAATATATCAACATGGTGTGAATTATGCCACATCCAGTGCACTGGCTCTATTTCGAATGGATTTAATTTGTATGGTCAGCCAGGATAGCGTGTAGAGCATCTCTATCCATGGTAACTGTTATAGGGTTGTGTTTGATGATCCCATGTTTTGCAGTTTTGTTATTTTTCATTGCTGAGGGGGATACATCTGATGTCAGACAAGAAGACCTCTCTCTGGGCAGCTGGAGGTTGTTTTATTTATTTATTTATTTTTGGTATTTGATCAACTCAGTAGCATGTACTGTGTGGGTGGAGAGGGGTGATATCTCCTTTTTGTCTTGGTTAGAGTGTCCTTTTCAAATGGCAAAGTTTTCCACATATATTGCCTGCATCTGTCTTCTGGTTAAAGTACAAGTAAGAGAAGATGTTAATAAAAGCTATATGATTTTGTCTGTTCTCCACTAATATCCCTATAGGCTTTACTCTTGCCATCTGTACACTGAGTTCTGTTTACCAATGGCTGTAACATGCCATACTGACTTTTTTGTACAGCACACATTCAGCAGGCACAGAGCAATATAATAGCAATCCAGTAGTCATGTATGTCCACCTGGTGAATCTAAATCCTTATTTACTCCTGTTTTGTCTCTGTTCAGATCACCACCAACTGCTGATGAAATTAGGATTTTAAAATTGCTCGATTTTTGACACTTTCAAGAAAGTCAAAAATCGAGCAATTTTAAAATCCTAATTGTCAACTTTGACAGTTTGTTCCTGGGTAGGTTAGCATATAGTCAGCTTAGCATTGTTTCTACTGCTGGTAATGGGGTTGAGAGCATTGTAAAGGCCATAAAACAAAATAAGCCAAACATACCTAAATGTACATCTAGATCTGCAGAGTTGTCACAAGTGACTTTGCCAATACACAGTCATGTGATTCAATGTTAACAGCAAAAACTGAGTCAGTCTTCACAGGTCAAACAGGTCAAAGTTAGAAATGTGTGTATCTTCAACAACTTCTGAGACTACTGAGGGAAAAGAAAGAGAAACTCAAACCAGCTCTTAGCAATTACAGAGTTTATTAACAGTACTTAGTTGCTAAGGGAGAATAGATTGGTGCACTATTTTGGAGGGCATTCTGTCTTCTGTGCCATATGTTGTTGCTTTTAGACCAAAGCCTACAAGAGCATGAGAGCTGGCCTGGGATTTACTGAGAAGAACTCCTAATGATGCTGCTGCAGGAACATTTGAACTTTGTGCTTGTCCTTTACCAGCTTCAATCTATAACAATTCAATTAACTGAGGGCCAACATGCCACTTTTACATGTTTGAGCCCAATAGACACAACACACATAAACATTACATTACTGTCAACCATTTCCCAAAACATACTACTGGAGCAATAAATATTAGAATTGTTTTTCTACCTCCCAGCAGTTAATTCCAGTACACTATTAGAATCAACTTGTAGAGACTTGAGTCATGCTTGAGTTAAGTAATCCATCACACTGAACATGACATATATTAAAAAATATATGTATATATCAAAGTAACTTTCAACATGGAACTGCATGGAAGAAAATTAATTCTCCGCTAGGGAATATAGACCCAAGAGAAGACTGCTTTTACTGAGAAATTAAAAACAGCCATGCCTCCTCATTTGGACATACATGTTAGCAGACAAAACACTGAATTTTAAGGTGGGTGTATCACCTGAACATTTGATTTGGAAAGATTAGGGATTTGGCCAAATTATGGGAAAACTAAAATAATGTTGTATGTTTTGGGAAATGGTTTTCAGTAATGTAAAGTATAAACAAAATCAACATACAAAATCATCTGTATGATTCTTTAACCCACAGAAATTTGTTTCAGTACAAATACATATGTCTAAATCACCATCTACAGTATTGTAGGTTATTACCTACTGTAAAATGACCTGAAACAATCAGAGAGATACAGTATGTAAATAAACCTGAAGTAGCACTACAGCAGGTATTGACTCCATTGCCTTGAAATCAAGGTTACACTGAAGTTTAACTGAATGACTGTTGATTTGGCATGCATCTTTTATCCAAGTCCTCTTTGTAATGTTTTGATGTTAGTGATAATTAAAGCACAAGGTACAAACGGAAAATAAAGACAGCAAAAAAGTCAAAGCTTTCCTGATTTTTATCCACCTTGTTTTTTGACATAAAGGACTCAAATGCCTTAAATCTGCAGACTCACTGTCTGACCTTTGACCTTAACACCACCTGTGTGCCTGATGCTTCACACTCTCAGCTTCCATACTTTTAGCTAATTGAAGAGCAATAAGCTCCTATCTCTTTAGCCCCACTGCTGTTAGTTCGACATTTGTGTTAATAAAACCAAGTGTGTGACTGAATGGCCTACCGATATGTCCAATCTTTTTCTGAGCAGATCTTGGGGGAATGAAGCAGAAGAAAAGCATTTAGATGGAGTCACTTTGATTATGCATGTCATGCGTGTAATTGACCTCCTCTTCCTTGTTTGCTCTCTGTCTCGCTTGCTTTTGCTCTGCTTGTCTTTTTCTCACTCTTATATTTGAAAACACCTGAATTCACATTTTCCACTTTTGACATCAGTATGTGTAAAACTGAAGTGTTTCACACATTAAAGTAAAGCTTGTTAGTGATTGTTAATGGAATCTGAATCAGCTGTAGACAGGTGTAGGAAATTTGTTTTCTTTTTTAATTCTGCACCATGGCTTTTACTCTGCAGTGCTAAAGAATAAACAAAGGCTTCTGTTCAATATGATTCCCATTACACACTTCAGTGCTGCAGACATTTTATTCCCAGTCTATACATCTCATTCCACATGTAGCCTCCACAGATGAGATGACAGTATTTTTTAAGCATTTATCAGTGTGTATTTCTTAATAACATTTCCTAGATAATTTTTCCATTACAGGGAGACAAACAGGACTGAATGATTCCTGATCTTGCTGCTTCTCACGGTCTTGTGCAGCATTTTAATTATGGGGGCCGTAGGCCTGTCTAATTATTCTGACATGTCATGGTTTAAGTGTTAATAAAACCAAGTGTGTGACTGAATGGCCTACTGATATGTCCAATCTTTTTCTGAGCAGATCTTGGGGGAATGAAGCAGAAGAAAAGCATTTAGGAGCCACTATACACTTGGCTTATACATAAGTACAAGCTACTATGCCTACTCAGGGCACACCTTGTCACATTCCTTAATCATTACCTTTTGACTCAGAACTCGAATGCAAAGCTAATGAGGAAAATCATAAAACACACTGACACTTAATGTGTTGATAAGGGCAAATAGTGTCATGCACAGCCATAGTCCCTCTTTCTACTGCCATCCTCTTTTACTGTTTGCTTTGAAAGTGGCATTACTGTGGTATTTTCTTATTTGTGTGTCAGGGAAATGATTCATAAAACACACCATCATGCAAAAATTAAGACCTGTTTCAATCTGGCGGTAAATTTCAGTGGTGTAAAATCTAAGTCACAGTTTAAACTATATTTGCCTCCCATGTGTTAGTGATCATTAAATGTGATATTTAGCCTGCAGAGTTGATCAGTCAGTGTATCTAAATGTTGAGTTTTGATTCAGTCTTGTGCACATTCTTGTGGCACTGTGCCTCTTTCTTAAACCACATCCGCGGCGCTCTCTCTCTCACACACATGCGTCACACACATCATACACGACACCCACTGACTCAAATCTCTCATATTAGTGAAATGAAATTTCTCTTGAAATGCAGAGCTCTAAAGCAGAGATATTAAGTCTTTTGCTGATTTAACATGTCGATTTTGCTTTGACACCAAAGGGAACAGTATGAAGCATGGCTCTTAAATATGAAACAGCTCATTAACACGCCAATCTTCATTGGTTATTACTTACGACACCCCTTACAACAATGCTGTGTTAATGACACGCTGGTGCTCTGATTAAGCTAAGGGAAGCGAATGAGTGGCTCCTATTTTATGTGATGCTGTGCAGTTAGCATGTTGTTTTTAAGTGAATTCCGACCAATGTGTTTTACAGGTCAGAGAAGAGAGTGTGAAAGTGTGTAACTGATCCCTGCTTTGTCATCAGATGTCATCTTTATGAACAAATGAGAATGTATAAAATAAAAATAGTCAGTGGTATTAGAATGAGTTATCTAATTCAGGCAATGTGTTTTTAATTTATCTTTCTACATATTATCTCTTATCATTCTACCTAAATTTTACTCTAAAAGGACATTATGTTCCAGTTTTACTTAATCGCATATTGTTTGCGGGGTTCAGACTATTGTGTTCTGTTCTCTTTTCTTCTTGCAAAGTTAAGGATGTTTTTATACTCTCCCTCGAAAACAGCAGAAAAACATCTAAACTATGAAGGATGCAGATTGCTCCTCTAGTTGCAGCAGTAGCTCACAGTTTTGTTTTGGTTTTTTTTGTTTTGTTTTTTTTTCTTTTCAGTTTGGCTCTGATACGTAAATATTCATGGTGCTTATTTTGCTGGTGACACCCAACCTGTTTGGTTAAATGAGGCATGGAGATGGGGTGTTGCTAGCTAGCTGCCATCATACCCACTGGATGAGTTGACTTATGGAGGTGTTGATGGCGGCATTGGTTTAATGCGTGTCTGGCAGTGAGCCCTGGATGTGTGTGTGTGTATATATATATATACTAAGTGCATGTATTGTGTTTTCTTGTTTACCCAAGCCGCTGAATAGTTCAGGGTGGGTTTTTTTTTTTGTTTTGTTTTGTTTTTTTTTTTTGAGCTGCACTGTCCTTCTCTATGCGCCTCATTTGCAGCAAGTCATGATCTCATTTAAAAAGCAGGAGGGGCCATTAGCACAGTGTGATATGGCTCCGTCAATGCCAGGATAGCTGGACGCAACTGACTGCCAGACATTGAGGTGTGCAGATGCTGGGGAGTGTGTGTGAGTGTGTATGTACAAACTTGATGGTGTGTTTCCAGTTCTCATACTTTTGTTGGTGTTTGTCCCTGGCAAGTTTGGGTCCATTCACCCTGGCCCACAATAGGAAGTGTGTGCGCCCATTTGCCTCTGTGCAGCTGGTTAACCTTTCTTCTTGGCTGACTGTCTTTTTAATGATGGTGCACAGTATGCTAATAATAGAAAAACCTCCCTGCTGGACCCGTTTGCCAAGGGCTTGGCAGACGCAATTTGCGGCTTTCATCCTCTGCTCAGTGAATAATAGAGCTTGACTGATATACAGTAATCAACAGGGACAATATTATTGGCTTATACTGGCCTATCGCATATTTATTGGTGTCTGTATATGCATGTCTAACAACCTCTATTATCTGGGGTTTGTTTGGTATCTGCTGTTTTTTTTGTTTTTTTTTTTTCCTTTTTATCAGTTTTTTTTTAGCATTTACATCACATTACCAGTACAGATTTTCTGCTGAGCAATATCAAATCCAAGCATTTTGCAACTGCCAGCATGAAGTCACAAGTATAAACTGACACCTCATATGTCACACTGGCATTATTTGCACTTGGGGAAAAGTGGTTAGGGTAGCATTTTAGCTACAAGTTAAAGCAAACAAGCTACAAATGAAAACTTCCTTCAGACAAATTTTCTTGTCACCATTTGTGAAAAAAAAATTCTTGAAGGCAGCTGTATATGCTTATTTTCTGTGCTGATAACACTTTTTAAACTATTTCCCTCCATGTCATTTCAGTGTCAGATTACTGTCTTTTAGTTGTCTCCTTCATATAATCCTTTCATAGCATGAAAAGCTATTTGTCTTTTTTTTTTTTTTTTTTTTTTTTGATTTTGTCTACTGTTCCTTTTAGAGAGAACAAGACATTCTGTGATTGTACTCAGGAAGTGAAGGATGTGTCAGTGCCTTTCCACCATTTTTCTTGCGCATGGCAGCAAAAGCACAGCGATGCAGCATCACACTGACCACAGCATATCAAAGATAAAACAAAATGCACAAAGTTATGTCTGAAGATGAAGCCCTGGTAGCAAAAGTTATGACTGTACTTTTTTTTTCTTTTTTTTTTTTTTNTTTTTTTTTTTTTTTGCCTTGTTGACAGTAACATGCTGTAGGTCTGTTTGACCTGTTCTCTCAGAATAGTGCATACAGTAGATGATAGCATATCTATTTAGTATCCAATAGCAGTGCATCATATCAGTCACTATCTGTGTTTATGTGGGCCTTGATCATGTAGAGAAAGAAGTTCACAACCAATCGAAAACTATAACTAATTTGCACAGCTGCTGCATGCAAAGCTCATGTGATAGCAGGAAAGAGTTACTGATTGCTAGAGGCATAGTGAGGTAGAATGCTACAAGGAAGCATTGCCATAGGCCATGTAAATGTGATGATCAGGGAACAAATAAGGGAATTAAGCTAAATATGTAAAAATGTCTGCACTTTGTTTACACATCTGCTTGTGCATAATGACATCACAATCATTATCTGATACATTATCTAAAATATAAGATGTAAGGTTCTACTGTATATAACAACAGTGGCAAACGTAAGTGTGGGAAGTGGGAGAGAATCTGAATTGATGTTACAGAAAGCAGAAAATCAACCCACATTTTGTAAAAATCAGTTTTTGTTTAGGACTTTGAAGACGGATTGAAATGCATCAGCGGCTAGTTTGATTTCTCAACATTTGATGACACTTTAACACCACGCAGTATTTTGATTTCTGGAGGTGCCCAGCTGGGCACGGCTCATCCTTTATATATGTAATCTTATCTGATCTCAAATGAGTGTTATGTGCTTTTTACAGAAAAAAAAGAAAGACAATAATATAAAGGACTCCCCACTTCTCTCATATACTAATACACAGTGCTCATCTAACCAAATTAAGTATCTTTATCACGTATGTCTGCAGGCCTGCTCCAGCAATTCAGTTTGGATCAAATGTCTTAGAATGAGCTTGTTTCAAGTTGTTGGTGACGTTTATTGGAGATTTTCTGCATCACTTTGCCTCCATTGCACACAGCTCACTTTGTTCTGACCTTTTCCATTCAGACTCATTTAGATTAAATTGCATTTTCTGTGTCTTCAGAGACCTTTTCTGTTTTGTGTAGTGAACGGCATGAACAACTAACTTATGGAAATGCTGGGGGGAGAATCCATCATTTAAAACAGCATCACTCAGAAAACAATCAATCGTTTTTGCAGAGGGTTGTCTTTTAAATTATTTATTTGTTATTGAGGCTGAAAATTGGCAGAAAATAACTGATTTATTATCCCCTTTCCTTTGTCTCTTTTGCCAGTGAGTCTCACAAACATAATTCATTTATACTTTAAATATATATCAGGGAATCTATGATGGCATAAGGGCATGTACAAAGACTTAAATCCATTAATTTCCTTGAATGTTATTACTTAAACTATAATCATTCTAATACTTATTGAGCTGGGCATAATTAATTGATATTTGAATATTGCAGAGATAATAAACTGTGTCCTTCAGTTATGAATTAGACTGATTTTAATTGCAATACCTCCCTTTGAGTAGGATGTCTGTTTTTTTTTGTTTTTTTTTTTTTTNTTTTTTTTTTTTTGCTTTGGATGAGATATGTACACTTAAATTTGTAAAAAAATAAAATATCCATATCTGTAAATGTGTCTATCTACAATTAAAATCAGCATCTATCTGTAAAAGCAAGTGTAATAACAGTAATTGGTTTTGATAAAACATGTATCCTTCAATGCAATTTCAAGCTGCATATCCAAGTCAGGGATCTGATGACATCAAAATGAGCAGAACATGTATGCATTGGTACCAGCATTCTACTGTAGATCCGAGGTTAGGCAACAACTCTGTGTGTGTGTGTGTGTGTGTGCACATGCGTGTTTGTGTCTCACAAACTACAATGTGAATCTTCAGTAACTGGACCACACTTAGTGAAAATGGGGTCGCAAACCTTGTCCAAGACCACTGGCACTGAAGAAATGAATCAAGTACAGCAACCTAACAATATCCAGAGCTTTAGCAGCTCAGGATTTCTTTCAACCCCTGATTCTCTTGCTCTACCTCATATTCAGAGGGTGTGTCTACTTAGTTAAGGCCTATATTTTGTTGCACTTACCAAGAACAGTCTAGATGATGTCCTGCTTGTCACAATTTCTCCCCCCAGTGTTGTCCCGCATTGGCTTGGTGGCCAGAATCTCATTTCTACAGCTTCTTACAGCTGCAACAATGAAGATTTTGAACAGGATCTATTACAAAGTCATGTCCACAAACTGTTTTTGGATGATAATGGATCTCGGAGGATATTGCTAGGTGATGTCAGTTTCAAGCCAGTCAAGTAGCTTGTTGTGTTATCTGTTCCATCTTAAAACCAGATGGTGATATGACTGTCTCCCTCTCCAGGTCCAATTAAACAGTTACAATGTCATTCATAATGAATTTTATGTATATTCATGAACCTTTTTGTCCAGGTATCCCAGTTCTTATCAGATACCCAAGTCACTGGGTATCTGAATCTACATATATGTGATTTTCATGAATGCAGTATGCAGTTTTCATTGAAGTAACCTTCTCATCCACACAACTGTCACTATTGTGAAGATCCATATGCTGGTCAGTGCTTCTCACCCTTGACAAATCATCAGAAGAAGAGAGAGAGAGACCAGGTTTTAGAAAGGACTTTGGGTCCAAACTTAATGCTTTGTATATCAATAAGCTCAGCCTCACTCATCAGCTCAGACTCTTTGTCAGAGGGATAGCGTTACAAGAGTTAGCTTCCATTGCCAAGGTCCACAGTCTGAATCTGCTCCATTTCTTCTCTTTGAAGAGCGGAGCTTCTCTCAGTGAGCGTAGCAGCTGATCCTTACTCATCATTTTGCAGGTGTCAAGTCCACAAAGATCTCATCTCACATTTTTTAAATTAATTATTGTGCCAAGCCATGATGCTACAGGGCCAAACATGCTTTCCTGAAAGGCTGCTGGATTGAACCTCATTGTTCCTGTTCCAAGTGAGATTCTCTTGATCTTTCTGAACAAGGGCGTTTTTAATCTCATGCTTTACTGTTCCTAGCAGGATTACATTGTTCCTAGGGTCACTGAGCCACTCAAACCCTTCTTTAACATTAGGTCTGTGATTTCAAGAGAATTAAACAACATTGTATTCAAAGGTGCTCAAGTCTATCACAGAATACATACTGGACTGAAGAAAGGAAAGCAACATTTATAACTCAGTAGTTGACCATGGGTCATTCCTTTGATTTGAAGTGGTTCATTTGGAAATTATATACTAACATGTCTAGGCAGCAAAGCTTTAATCTGCATTTTATAAATACCATTGTTATTGCTTTCCTTAACTGAAGTGTGCTGCTTTACAGAATGCACAAAATCAGTTTGAACAGTGATTCCACTTTGCTGCCACTTAGGCTTGAAAAGCAATTGCTATTTCTGACTCCATTTTGATTCATCAACACAACTACACTTCTCCCACAGTAGCTGCATATTCTAAATTATTATAATATCTGAGTTAGCATTTTGATGGATTGGTGACCTATACAGGGTGTACCCTGCCTCTTACCCAGTGAGTGCAGGGAAAGTTTCCAGTCCCCTGTGACCCTGCACAGACCCTGTTATAGAGAAAGGATGGATGGGTGGATGTCTGAGGTACTTTGGGGGAAAGTAAGAGTGCAAAAACTCAGACACTTCTTTAACCTTTTATCTCTCAATGGCATTGGTGAAGTGAGAAATCAGAGCAGTAGGCAGGGACTATACGTGAACAAAACCCCTGTGGGGTTATTTTCTCAAAGTTGAACAGAACAATTACCAGAGAAAATGTGTAAGTCAGAAATAAGATGTACAGAGGCTTTACTGACAGAAGGCTACTGGTTGATGTTGTAACTAAACACATAATTTCATGTGCATAGCCAGAAGTTTTTCAGAACCAGGAATCTTTTCAGGAACTCCAAACTCCCTTTCGCACTGCAGCAACCATTTTTAGACCGAACCTCTCTTAATGATCAGACGCATCGTGGTACTTAAAATATGGTGTGAATGAGCAAGTAACTCGCTGTAGGAACCATGTAGTTTCTACTCTGGATATTTTAAAACTTTCAGTATGAAAGTGTTTCTTATATTTGGTAACAATCCTCAAAAGAAGCCTAACCTGTGCCTGTTGCTTAATGCACTGAATAGCTTAACTTTGCATTGTCTTTCACGCTGAGGCATGAATGCTTACTTGTGTTGGCAAGGTGTGATGGATTCACTCTTCACTGCTTCTGGTGGGCAGCCTTCCACACATAGGTCTTCTCACAAACAAGGCTGACACTGCCTCAACACCATGATATTCATTTTTGCTAATGAAGTTGGACAACATGTTAGTCACAGTTCTGCCTGACTATCAATCATACAGGAAGACCATGAAACTGGGGGGCGGATGGAAAGACACATGATGAATGTTCCGTCCTGAGTGTTTTTCGGTTGGTCATATTGTTTGTGCCTTGATCTCTTGTCTGCATTACATATAGATACGTTGTTTTTTTTTTTTTTTTNTTTTTTTTTTTTTTTGTATCAGGAATAAGAAAAATGCTACCAGATTTAGAGATTATAGTTGCAGGTACCAGGCTCTCTACTGAGTCAGAGATATTAAAATATGTATTCTCTTTCATTCTTCAGATACTTTTGAAAACATGCTTGAATGCTGCAGCTGAAGCACCATCTGAATCAAAATGATTAAAGGTTATACTTATTTGAGGCTTTGCTGAATGAAAATTAGAATGAAAAGACATTTTAAAAATCCCTCTTAATGAATTTAGAAGAAATTACTGGCAGTTTGCATTTTTGCCAATATGCTTCTGCTATTCATCACATTATTGCCATTCTAGTGAAAGAAAAAAGTAATTTCTATTCTCTTTTCTTAAAAGCTACAATTAGAACTAGAACTATAACTGCCTCCTCCTGATGTGGTGGTTTTTCTCTCCAGTGTGTTTTAGGCCCACCCTCCACCCTTATTAAGGCCCCATATTATTTACATATACCTCAGTACAAAAAATGCTATTTTAAGTCTATTGATAAATGGTTTTGTTTTCCATTTACTTTGCTGTTTTATGTTCAAGATTTTCCCATTTAATCATTCAATCTGAGCATCCTTTAACATTTTTCACATCTAGTGTTTAATCACTTTCCATTTTAAAAAGGTTATTTCTTGATATAATTTGTCATTTCATTGTCAAGTTTCCTTTTGATTTTCCTTTTCTTAAAAAAAAAAATTGCCACCTTAATACTTTTTTATCTTTAAATGTGTAATTTTGTCATCTTACTTTTTACTCCTAATAGGCCACCCTTTTGATTTTTTCCTCATTTTTAATCTGTAAGAGTAGAAAGAGAAAAAAGCTGTTGAACAAACTAAAAGAACACATTTATCCATTATTCCCTCTTTGTGCAAAGTTGTGAAGCACCCAAGTCCACTTTTATAATAAGGCAATAAAATGTTTAAAGCCCACCACACCTTCTTAAAGTGGATGCAAAAATATCTTTTTTAAATTTGTTTTTTATGTGGCTTTTGTTTGCTTTGAGCAACATTTCTAGTTTCATTACACTCTGACTGGTTTTGTAAAACTGTCATTTATATGATCTTTCTAGCTTGTCTGTTATAAGGATTCTACATAAGGTGTTCTGTTTTTGTTCCATATTGATGTGCAATCCAATGATTTCTCTTAGTAAAAGCCAACTCCCTCAGGCTACTTGCTCTGCATGTCTCTAACATGCCTGCTGTGAGTAGTTGAAACCTTTACAATGGTGCAACCTCTTCCTCCAGAGCAGTTTTATAGCCTTTGTTTGCAGCAGTTGGAAGACAATTTCTACAGGTAAATTAAGACATGACCTAAGCTTCACATTTTCAGAGTCAGCACACAGGAAAGTGGATTTACAGAAACTTTATTAAAGCGTGACTAACAATATTTCAATGATGTGAATCTTGATATCCCCCTAAAATAATCTGTTTATTTGAAGCTGCATCACTTCCTTAATTGGTAGTATAGATCTCGTAAGGGAATAAGTGATAATGATTTTACCTGGTTTCAGCTTATCAGTGCACTTTGTGGCATTATAGAAAGGCCAGAAGTCATCAAATCATCAGAATTTATCTTCACCATGATTATCCAAAGCAAATGTTCTGGAAATGCAATGATGACTTTTCCCAAGTGTTTCACAAATGGAAATTGTGATCAGTGTGATCAGAGGAACAATCAGAGAGTGCTCAAAAGTAAGTAGAATTCATCTTCTGGGATGACAAGAGCCTATACCAAATTTCAGGCCAATCCACCCAATAAAGATATTTTACGAAGATATTTTAAGCAGTCGACACTTTGGTCTAGAGTGAATCGTAGAAAGGATTCAGGAGTGTTCGACACCCTTGAATCCCTTCTAGGATGGGTGGTGTGGTTAAAAAAAATAGTAAAGACTACTGGTATCAGATGGAACACAGACTTGTGATGCCTACTTCCTGCATTGGCACTGCATTGTTGCTACTGAATGTAAATCACTAATGCAGAATTGTTGCGTATGTGCTAAATGTGTCGGAGAAGGGCTTGCTGATATCAGATATTGACTCAACTCTATGGCAGATTTTGAAGCTTTAATTTGTGCTGGAAGTGTATCAGACTTCATTATATTGTGGAGTATAGACATGTTTAGTAATACTTGATCAAATTTAGAATTTAGCTTTTGGTTTGCTTAGTTCAGCTGCACACTGCTTCCTGTGACTGCCAACAGCATTATGTGATGTTTGTCTGTTAAACATAGTCGCAAAGTACAGTGCATCACTAATGGCTTGGCTCAAAGCTTCATGAGTTCTGATGTGAAGGCACAGAGGATATGCATTTTTCATAGCCTCAAGTGTTTTTTTTCTCTCTCTCAACTACTCCACACTCTCCTGCCACGACTGTTGTTACTCCTACAATAGCGAGTTAATGAAAGAGAATGAGTCCTGTCAAGAGAATGCCTGCTGAGCCACTGATGCTTCCTTTGATCCTTTCAGTTCTGCTTGGTTGCTCAGGATTGTTTGTCTTTGATAGTTACATGCAAACATGCACATGTGTGTGGCCATGTAGACCTACACATACAATCAGGCACATGATAAAAACTGATTCACTCAGTACATTTACCAATGCAGGATGTATGCATGAAGGGAATTTATATGATTCTGTTGTTGGTCAAATATGTGTGACTTGTTGATTAATTGGCTAACAATGTTAATTTATGCCGATTTTGATCTGATTACCAGTTTACATGACGTGAAAAAAATTGCCTGAACTGGAGTACAACCGAAGTTTTAACATGCATGCAAATGTGACTGACAGCCCTAATAGCATTAATCTTGAAGAAGAGTTACCCTCAGACATGTTAACCTAAAGACACACCTTTATAGATATGATAAAACTCATAACTTTAAATCTAAAACTTGTGGTAAAGGATAGGGTTCTTTTTTTTTTTTATCATTTAATCATTCTGTTTAAATCTTGAACATTTATCAAATAGAAAAAAATAANTTTTTTTTTTTTATCATTTAATCATTCTGTTTAAATCTTGAACATTTATCAAATAGAAAAAAATAATTGTTACTGACATGAGTACTCGACTGTTGGATTTTGTAGCACCATTGGGGCATCAACATTGATAGGGAACCAAAAAGTCCTACTATAAAGCTGAGCAAGGACAATGTCTAAAAGCATCAGTGTGCATCAGTACTTCTACTTCCTGAGGGGAAGATGTAGATTAAAATTTAAATCCTGCTGAACAACCCTTGCCACATCTGCCAATGATAGTTAAGAGGAAGGGATAGAAATAACCCCACTTTTCCCCCTTCAATGCGGGTTGTAGCCTGCATAGTTTTTCAGAGACAAACAGAGAGCATCAGTTTATTAAAGAATTCACATTTTCCTTAAGTTGAAACAGAGATTAGGTATAATTACAAGTGTCCAATAGGGTGGTAAGAGGGCCATCGTCACCAGAGTCACAGAGGGAGCTCATACAAAAAGTCAAGTACGTCACATTACTTTCATTCTGGGGTCTCCAGGTCTTGCTTTTGTTTTTATGTCCCTTCCCTTTCCTTACATCTGAACAACAAGCATTCTTGTGCAGTCAAGTCAAGGTCAAGCAACAGCTTGGTGCAGAGAGCCAAAAAGGGAAGGAGAAACAGGACAGCAGGGGAGAGAATAATAGAAAAATAAACAAAGATGTGGATACCCATGAAGGAAAGGGAAAATAAGTCATAAAGTAATAACTGTAACAGAGATAAGCAAGATGAAACTGCAGTAAAATGACACAATGACATTGGGCGGCATCTGATGTAATTTATTCTCCCTTTGTGCCTTTAAAATGTGATCAGCATGATACAGCAACATGGACTGAGCATCAGGGTGCAGACCCTTAAATAATTTTGCGTCATCATTCAAATCCAACCTCAGCCTGATATCCCCACTCCTTCATTTCTCTTCTCGGTGAGTCAGTGGGGGCAGGTCACTGTTTTGACATCACAATGGGAGTGAGAGGTCCATCCCATCCATCATAACTAAAGTACCTATGAGAGATCCCTTAATATTTTACTAATTATGGTCCCTGAGTGCTCAGCCATCATTCACTCCAGCTAAAGTGGGCTGGGTTCACCAGGAGGTGTTAAGTGACATTGATTGCCCTACTGTAGTGAAGTTTCTATAATGGGCTTCAGGAGGTTTGCCCTTCTTCATGATTGTCCTGCTGTGGTTGATGAAGAGCAACATTAGTAGTCTACTCAATATGTAGTGGATATATTTTGTCTTGATCCCCCTCCCCATTTGGCTCTGACCTTTGGTCTTTATAGTCCAGGAAGGACAGACAGTGTCCTGAGCTGGGCATTTAAGGGAGAATACCATGCATGTTTAAGTCCAATAAATACTCTATGTACTATGTTACCGACAACCAATTTCCAAAATGTAAGCCATGTTTTAGTTTTCCTGTTCTTTTGTCAAATCCCTTAATCTTTCAAAATCAAATGTTTTCAGGTGATGCACCATCTTAAAATTCAATATTTCGCTTGCTAACATGTGCGTTCAAATGTAGAAGGAGCAGTCGTTTTTAATTTCTCAGTAAAAGAAGCAGTCTTCTCCTAGGATTTTTCCCCCTGAAGGAGACACACATTTTCTGCAGCTCTGTGTTGGGTTGAATAAAGTTAATTTACTTCAACATAAAAAATTTAGGAGACATTGTATTTGTTGTGATGGATTACCATATCTTAAACATGTTTTGAGGCTCTACAAATTGATCTTAATAACACACTGGAATGAACTGGAAGCAATGGCAGTCTGGAAGGTAGGAAAAACAACTTTAATATTTTCCGCTCCAGCAGTATGTTTTGGGAAGTGGTTGTTAGTAAAATAGCCTGTATGCGGGTTGTATATACTGCATATTGGGCTTAAATTTGCAACACCACCAGTACATAAAGAAGGATTTCTCTGTAATTTGAGTAATTGAATAGCTTTATTTGTACATCACTGATCTCTTCTGAGGTGAATAAGTGCTTGCTAATGCTCAGAGCAGAAATGTGATCACAGTAAGCCAGCTTGGCTTAGCTTGGTTACTTTGGAGTTGTTTCAGAGGAGCTACAGTTCAGCCACTCTTCACAAACTGAATGGAAGTTCAGGCACTTTCAAGTTTTTGAACTCAAATCCTCAACTTAGTTTTCACCTCTTAACCTTGACACAAAGAACAGAACAAGCCAAGACAATTTCATGCTCTCCCAGAGGTGGTGAGAGCAGTGGCAGTTAGAAGGTACATCGGCTTTAATACATCATTTCCAGTGACTATAAATTCATCGCATGTCAGATTGAAAGGTAAACAAAGGGCCATACCAATATTCAAATCCTTTTCTACTGCTGGCACAGGCCAAGTAGCAAAAGTGTTTGTCAAAATCCTGGTGATGACTTGTAGAAGAATACAGCTTTTGAAGTGATTAACAATTAAAATTTAAAGGTCTCTTCTGAAAAAAAAACTTGCTGATTCACCTTTAATCAACTTTAACAACTTATTCTTTATAAATTCAAAATATTTAATCTCTGTAGTCATGAACACCGTTGTCTATTATCCAATTTCATCTTCAATTTATCATGACCTATCATTTCTTGTCTTTTATGTGTGAACTGATTTTTTTTTTTTTTTTAAGAATTGCTAATCTTAAAGTTACTAGAGTACATGCCTCCATAAAGGCCCAGCAGTCCTTATTTCACAGTTTTTGCCAATAAGGTTTGTTGATGTACAGTGACTTGTGACCCCTGCCTGAGCATATACTCTATTTTAATACATCAGGTTGAGATTAATATCTGGATGTGGGGTAAATTGAAACTTTTGATAGTCCATCATAAGATATATGTCTTCTTTTTTCTTTTTTTTTAACTTAAAGGTAATATTGGTGTCTAAAACACAAAAAAATGTGGACTAATCCCCTATCTCACAATGTTAAAGAAAGTGGGGGAAAAAATCCTGTATCAGGATCCCAATTTGGATCTGCTTCAAAGTCTAAGCAACTCCTCCGAGCTTCCTACCTATCTGCAAAATTTCGTAGAAATTTCTTACATTTTGAGATGTCCTGCTAACAAACAGCAAGCAACTGATTGGACATAAATCCAATGCATCTGATTTTGTGGGAAGGCTATAAGGTAGTAATGTCAATTTATGAGCACAATTCAGTTTGTTTTCATCAGCTGTAGTTTTTGTATTTGTCCTTTAAACTTCAATTTCTGCTGCAAATTGACCATTTTTTTTCATGAGTAGCTAATTTTGGTATACAGCTCAAAATATACTTCAAAGGTAATAACATTGTGCATTGAAAGTAATAAAAACCGCATGATTTCCATACAAATATGTATGCCCAAGGAGTTCTACATTTGTTCCCCATGTTTTCCACTTCATGTCTTTAAAATAGTCAATTAAAAAAAAGAAAAAAGAAAAAGAAAATGAGTTCATACAGTATATTTAAAAAGAACTGTTTTTATTTACCTATCCATCCAACCCCTGCAGCAGAGCTAATGGATTTAGCACAGTTACATGTCTGACAGCATATTTCTACAATTAAGCAGAAAAAAAGGAAGGCACAAATCATTATTTCACTAAATTTCAGAAAAATCTAGTTAGAAAAATTGGCCTATGAATAAATATTGAACAGTGTATCACTTCCTCTTAAGCACTGGAGTCTAATTAAAAGAGAGTCATTGGAAAGAGCTGCTGTCTTCTGTAATCACTATAGACCTCTGATTCTCCTCTAATTATTGTGTCTTTGTAATTGGAATTACAGATAACCGCTGGGCTCCTGTTTTCTTACTGGCCTGCATAAAGGCGTGTCGAAGGTGCAGGAGGTTGACAGAGAGAAAGAACAGGGTAAAAGAGGAGAACATAGAGATTAAAACTGAAAAAAGGGAGGTTCTGTTGTCTTAAGATTGGCTCTCAGCTCCCAGCTACTTGTTGCTCATTTTTATGAGGCGGAGATAAAACGGAGGCCTTTTGTGCCACATTTCCATGCTGACGAAATTAGGGCTCAAAATAAAAGAGATGGGGAGACAGTGAGAGCGAGATAGAGACAGAGTGATAGAGGCATGGAGTGGAGAAGCATGAGAAAGTGAGGAAGATCTGAAAAACGCTGGAGTGACGGAAATGAAAAGGATTAGAAAATGGAAATAATAAAAGGAAGGATAGGGGTTGATCCCCTGCATTAGTTCTGTCCCCACTTGACCTGTTCAGTGAAAAAGAAAAAAACTACTTTCTAATCATTCTATTAGCTCCTGGAATGCAGTTTGTAAACCCTCATCACTAATCCATTTTAACCATCTTAGAAGTGATGAAAATGCAAATAAATTTTTTTCTGTGTTAAATTACTGTAATCCTGCCGGTTAGGGGGTATTTAAGTATTAAAGAATGTTTGATCTTCAATACAGTACAGGTTTTATGATATTATCTGATTTGGGAATGACGGAAAAATACGGCATCCATCCCTCTTTTAAAGGACCATACCACACATTATATTACTGACATAACATAAAACCATGTTTCAGTTTTCCTATTATTTTGCCAAATCCCCTAATCTTCCAAAATTAAACATTTAGGTGACACACACCTCAAAATGTAATGTTTCACCTGCTAACTTGTATGTCCAAATGTAGCATGTAGTTTATTTCTTATTAAAAGCCATCTTCTAGGACTATATACCCATGCGGAGACATACATTTTCTTCTGTGCAGCTCCATGTTAGACTGGTTAAACTAAGTAACCTTGACAAAAACTAAGAATGTTTGTTTTGCTGTGATGGATTCCCTATGTCAAGCATGTTTCAAGTCTCTACATGTTGATTTTAATAGCTTAATTGCATAAACTGAAACTAATGGCAGTCTGGAAGGTAGAAAAACAAATCTAAAAAATTTAAATGGTCGGTAGTAATATAACGTGCATGTGGGTTATATTCATTGGGCTCAAACATGCAAAATCACCAGCATGCTCCTTTAAATGTTATTTACATATTTCCTAGCACTCAAGGAAAGCAGCTTCCCTGTGTTTATAATACACCTCCCTCTGCTTGCCCATATAAAGCCATTGATGTCAGCCATTCAGGACTAAATAAGAGCAGATTAAATCACTTTGGTTCCTTGATGGTGGCTGTCATCTGTTACCTATGGGTGGAGAGATTTACAGTAATACCTGAGAGCAACACACACACATTGGACTTCTTTAATGTTGTTGCCGCTATTTCTCCTCAAGGGCATTATACAAATGAAGCCATCAAGAGACAAGGTAAAAGATTACTCTGCTGCAGTTCTATTTAACAGTGTGTATATATATACATACACATATATATGCATGGCTGTCTGTATGTATGTGTGTGGGTAATCATAAGGGCATCTCATCAGAATGCTATTGTCATTCAGATGTTGACTGGTGCTGATATGAACATTAAAATGCCCAGCAATGAGGACTTCTCGTCAATTACTTTGAAAATAGAGGGAATTCAATTACGGCTGTGCCTGCATGTGTGAAGGGATTTGGAGGTTAAGCATTCTTGAGGTATTTCAATGGCTGCGATTGGTTTATAATACAAAGGTAAGGTGACTAAAATGTTCAATAATAAGACAATAAGACAAATAGCAAAGATTGCCTTGAATGGAATATTTTTTGGCCCTTTTCAGACCATTTTTCTGTTCAACCTTTAGAGAACTTATTAAGTTTGAATCCATTTTTGTTCATCTTTTACAGCGGCCGTGTGATATACTCTGATATGTGGTTTGAAATAATTTCTTCCTGTATCCTAAGCATTAGTTTCCTCACTATTGAAAAGTTCAGGCTCATTTTTTGAGAGAGAGGGGATTTAATGGTATAGGCTTATACAATTAATAACTGTCTGTTTACATTGCATCCTTTTCACTGATTGAACAAAGGGGAGTGGCACTTCTGTTGCTGCTAATAGCCTGCTGATGTGTCTAATTGGGACTGGGTGACCTTTACAAAGACACCCTTACACATCCCCCTACACACACACACACACACACACACACACACACACACACAGCAGTCAAATGGTACTTATCCAGGTACTATCCTGTATGCATTACGATGCCATATGCCATATTATTTTGCCCTATTGAATTCAAGACATTATAAACGAAATTAATAAAAAATCATGGTAACTACTCAGTGTCACGCTAAATAAGGTCCGGGATCATTTAAACTCACTCATAAAGCTTCCGTTATGTTAACCAGTGCATCATTGAACCTGTTTTATACTGCTTCCTCTGGTGTCAAATTGGAACTGACATGTTAAATGATCAATGAAAATCTAAATTCTCAGCTTTAGAGCTCCACATTTTAAGAGCTAACTGACTGATCAACTGTGTGGACTTAAAGGACCATACCGGTAGCTTTACATGTTTGAGCCCAATAAATACTAATACTTTCTGAATGAGGGAATGTGTTTGTGTGATATTTTTCCTTACTGACATGTTAAATCTGATACTGTGTTTTATGAATTGTCCCTCAACTGGCTTCTAATTTTGTGTCAATACAAAACGCAGCCCTAATGCCAATTTTGTGTTGGTATATTTTATAGTATATTTGTTTGGACTTTACAGGTGGAGTGACGCTGTAGAAGTTGTTGGAGATGAGTTAGCATAGTACAATTTTGGTTGACTCTTTTTCTCAAATGCATTTTTAGGTACATTTATGTACCAGTGAAAATTTATATATACATAAAAATACAACTTTTAATGCAGTTATGAATAATTCTTATGAATAATGTCATATCCATATGCAATCTGTAATTTAATTCAACCTCCAACACTGGCATCTAACAATCAGGCACACAACCTAGTGTGCCTTTTTTACTTTTTACACACTATATTCTATGCATCAGATGAGCAAGCTATTCCACACAGATTTCAGGTTTATAGAGTGAAATCAGTGAGCGTACAGCAGGCATCCTCAGAATGCATCCTGAGTTTCAGCAAATATGTCATGATATTTTTACTTTAAGCTAATTTCTAAACACCATAAACCTTCAAAAAATTCAATTAATAATTTTTGTGATTTCAGCAGGATTATTACAGAGACGTCTCAGTTTTACTCTAATCAAATCAGAAGTCAGATTCCTGCTTTTCTCACCGTATTTACAGAAGCGATATTAGCATGCACATGTACCTACCCAGATATGAATGCCTTTTAAAATCACTTTAAGGTACCCTGTGGAATTTTCATGTAAATGATTCTCACCTGAACAGCTTGTGTCCTTAGGTCTAAGCAACATGTGTTCAGACCTCAATTACTTACATCCAAGTTTATCCTTCTAATGTGCAATTTCTTCTCTTGCTTTAAAAGATAAGGCTTTATTGATCCCCATGGGGAAATCCACATTACAGCAGCATGGGGGTAGTAGAATAAATGGTTACATTAATACCTTTTGTTGCACATTACTGCCACTATCACTGTCACGATGTGGAAATGAGTGAAACAGCTGTTTTTATTTGATAGACATGGTTAATCCTTGAGGTAGACACTTTTTTTTTTTTTTTTTTTTTTTTTTTTTTAACCAACATTAAGAGATTTGACATTCAGGCTTATTTAGAAACAGATGAAACAGATGAGATGTTTCCATTGTAGAAATGTCCTAAAAATATTAAATGTAGAAGCTAAGTTATCACTGTTAGCAAAACTGACAAATATTGATTGTTAATTAATACTTAAGAAATGCCCAGCAAGTTCAAAATATAAATCTTCATACCCCAAATGCAGATTAATCACTTTGCAAATCTACCTTCGCCCTCATCTTTATCACATCAGCCCCATGCATGTGGCGCACATACGCATCCTTGTGCGCTTCCTGGGAAAGCATGCACACACATCAAAATATTTCTCTACAGCTCTACTAGTGGTGAAAAATTCCAGATGGTATATTTGTGATAGGCAGTAATAATGGAAACAAGTTTTATTGTATTAAAATATTTGTAATTGTAGTATTAATGCACAATATCATTGTTTTCTAAAATAATTTTATAGTTTTCTGAAATGTATGTCAAGCTCAAAAAGTCCATCTGCCTTTGAAAGTGTACTTGGGGTGCTGGTATTCATATTATATTCATATTATATAAATTATATTATATAAATATTCATATTTGAACTGATCCTGTGATTCTGCACATCCAGGAGAAAAACAGTTTTCACCAGAGAATCAGCCCAGGACTCATCTCTCTGACTATCAAACTGTCAGTAGCTGATGTGATTGGCCATTATTGAAGCCTGCCAGAACTCTGTCTAATCTCTATTTCTTAAAATGTAGCCATCCTTCTTTTCCAGTTTCCACTGTGCTGTGCCTGAATTGCATATGTGCCTCTGGTCACAAAAATAGAAAAAAATGTACTTTGCATTTATTAAATATTTCACCTAACATCCAAACAAAATGAAGTCATCGTGAGCACAGACGAAAAGTTTCTTGAACATTCTCATCCTTCTTCTGACTCATACCCACAGAGAGAAAGAAAAGACATACAGAAACTTTTCAGAAACAGAAACTTTGTATAGAAAAAGTTTAGAAATCAATTTTAATCTTTTACTAAATCAGTAATACATCATGAAAATGGCTCTCGCCGGTCATCTGAATTTGTGTGCAGGGTGTGTAATTGTACGATCTACTCCGACTGTAATTCTATTGAAATTAAATCACCTCACCTCATTTTTCTGCGCTGGGCCTTTCTTACAGCCCAGAGAGTATTCACAATAACTGTGTCGTAGACTAAAATTGTCTAATGAAAGTGTGAATGGGTTTCACATCTTTGCTCTTTCTGGTACTTGAAATAAGTGAGCGTACCATAAGCCTGCGTACAAAAAGGCAAAGTCTGCCTCACCAACTGTGGACACTCTCAAACTCTACTTCTGTAGCATTTTCCCTGAATGCATTAATTAACTCAATGGAGATAAGTACAACATTGCTGTAAGAGTCTAGCATTTCAGTGAGAGAATATTTTTCACCGTCCCAAATCTAATTTCCTCATGTACATGGCCAAATAATTGAGACCAGCCTCAGGCAGGGGTTTACATAGATTCTGGTGTATTCTGCATGAACAGGCTTCAAGTCATGAATGTCTATAGCTGGCAGTAGAACATGATGATACGTTCTGATATTTTCAAATAGCATTTATACGTACAGTATATGTTAACATAGGGAAAGAGAGAAACAGAACACCCTGTTTCAAAACTGTTCTACTTTCTTTAACTTTCAGTGAGTTTCCTGTTATAAACGCACCTGCAGCTGGCTCACTGTGCCAAATAGCTTCACATCTCAGTTCATTCTTCCTTTATGGATATTTAGCTACAGAGATATTTTGTGTGTTAGGGAGCTGTTACATATGCATTCATAATGGCACAATTTCATTGTGATTTTGATTCATTTCAATGGAATTGTGATCAGCGACTCAGCGAGTATGCTCAAGGAGATGGTATATTCATGCAAAGCCTTCATGAATAATAAGGCTCCACAGGTGCTTAATGACACGGTGAAGCCATGTCATTAATAGAGGCAGTTGTCATTTTAACTACCAATCCATCCATCTTGGAATTAACTAGTACCTTTTGATACACTTCCTCTTGGGGAAAATAAAGATTGCAGGGAAAATGCCCTGTGGTTAGTATGGACTTGTGACTGACAATCATTTAGATAGTGAATCTACTGTATGTGTGGCCCTAAATGCGCTGGAAGCTAGCAGTCATGCTAGTGTTCCAGCTAATGCTGTTATGCAGTCTCTGAAGCTGTCTGTCATTGTGTCAGTGAGCAAATTACATTGGCTGTGCCAATTTCTGCTGTGACTAAAGTCTTGACCTCTGGCTCCTTTTAAGCATAACTCGACTTTGAATTTTGCTTCACTCTGCTCTTTCAGATTTTATGCTATTTCTTTGCTTTTCACACTGTGTCCATTACTGCACTTGCATGCACACAGACACACGCATAAAAATTTACATATACACATTTTCTGGACTCGCTGCTTTCGTTGCCTGGATGGCTGTGTAATTGAGTTTTCGGGATGCAGCCTGGCACTTCCTCCTTGTGTGCAGCCTCCCCTCATTACAGAAGCCTAATTGGGATTAGTGCAGTGTTTTGTTTTGGCGTTGTTAATGAAGCCTGTGGTCAGTGCCAATATCTGGCTTGTTCTTCTCTCCAACTTGAGGGTAACAGGCTGTTTGTGTATTCATGTGTTGGACTATATGTATATGTTCTTTTGTATATGTTATAAAAGTTTACCAACTTTACTTCTACACTGGAGACTAATGAAGTCGACTAGAACAATTTTCTTTCAATGTCATTTTGCACTTTTTTGCTTGTCAAGTAATTAAACGGTTGTGTCTCACACATTACTGAGTTTGTGTAACTGGGTTCACTCTGTTCAGAGCATTAAATTGCCCTGTTTATGTATGGATGTAAAATGTCGCAAATCAAATTAATTATTTTCTTGTAATTCTGTCAATACATGAGCCTGAACTTGTTGCACCATACAGTTACATAAAAATAACCCATTCAGGAATATTAAATTGTAGAAATACAGTAGATGTTCACTGTTTGGCTGGATTTTCCTCTATAACAGTAGTATTCAGGCTTTTCAGATCTACTTTTCCATTCACAAAGCTGACACCATCTACCCATCCCAGGTGATAAAGCTGCAGTCACAAATCAAAACAGGAACTTAACTCCTATATTGCATGAATATCTCAATGACATCTATAATCCCCGCTACACAAATAAAAGCTGCTCATGCTACAGATAAAGCAGATGGAGCTGTGTCACTTTCAGAAGAAAAATCTACCAACAGATGACATGAGGCTTTCCTGGAAAAGTTTATTTTTAACCATCAACATAAGCCCAGGCTATAAAGTATGCATTGAATTCTGAAGTACGTAATCAACAATTAAAATGAGAGAGATGTTTGTCTTCGTTAGCTTTTAATAATGATGTTTGAAGCAAGTGAAGGTTTTGTAAAACAGTTTAAAATATCAGAGCATGGCGGTCAACACCTCTGCCAATCATTTATCAATTAAAACCACTTGCAAAGCGTCAGGTATTGAACTTCATAATGATCAGGATCTTCCTGGCTTCATTGTTACCCCTGAGCGATACTCTGCTGTGTAGAAATCAATTTCATGCTGCTGATGGAGATCAGTTTGCAAAGTAATTAAAAAAGAGGGATCAGGCATCGTTCTGTTGAAGCTGACATAAGAGAATGTTGACATTTGTCCTCTGATTTGCAAAAAGAACTTGAAAATGGAGAGAGAGAGAGAGAGAGAGAGAGAGAGAGAGAGAGAGAAACTTGGTCTTTATGAGTTTTCAAATTGTATGACCATGAATCATTGTGTTTGGGTGTTACCAGTCCATGTTATTACAGTTTAAATCCTTAGCAAAGAAAGACGGGATTTTACCCTGTCTCCTTTTTTTTCTGAAATGACACTGTGAGAGCTTACGTTGCTCTTCTCCTCCATGTCAACGTGAGCCAGAAGAGGGTTTTAAAGCTCGCTGATGAGAGAATGAAAAACCTTGAACCTCCTCATTACTGGCAAAACTCGCCAAGCACGGCAGGCATCAAAAAATGCTCCAAATTGACTGATTAATACCTCTGAATCAACACTAGCCTGTCTCTCTCTCTCTCTGCCCTGCTTTGATCTCCCGAAATGCTCACATGCAGAAAACCAAAGCACATTCAAAGCTGAACCTCAACACAGAAACTTGATTTTAGACCCAGTTGATTGTTTACATATTAAGCTAATTTGCTTGTTTTATGTATTGTTTGGTTGATCTTTTTCAATTACATTCAGTCTTGCATGTTCCTGAAATTGTCCTTGTCCTTGAAAATATTGAGCAAATGTTTCCCCATGAAGGAAATCTGCTTTAAACCAACAATAATTGTGAAATAATAACCAGAACTGAACTTCTTTTTTTTTTAAGCTAACCAGACAAAGCTTATCTTACTGCCAGTTAAAGAGCAATAAAGTTTCCATAATGGCTTTGTTGGTCAGATTTCCTGCAAACACAGCTGGTTTATTGCCTGTTATCTGTCTTATCTTACCAACAAGGAGCTGCCATCTTACCAACAGATTCTGTTTGCCGATTTGCTTCCTCACTAAATAATGCTTTTGTGATTGCATTTACCACCATATGAGAATTTCAAGAGATTTGTTTTTCTGGGCCGACTACATGCTGCCTGTTTCTTGTCTTTTGTAGCATTAGACTGTTTGTGTAACTTAGGAGCGATATACTCAAAATCTTATGCGCAGAACAAATATTTTGACGCGGCACAGCGAGAATGAAACCTGCCGAGAGCACAATGTGGCTTTTGTGTACTCTTGGAAGTTGGAGCTCTTCTCTGATCTGTTTGAATTCTACAACAACTAAACTTGTCATCAAGAAATGTATTATCACATCTGTGAGTGTATTGAGAGTAAAAGTGCAAAGCCTAAACCAGTCGTAACCTTTTGGAGTATTGGGGCACATTCCCAACATGCAGTTTTATATGTTTGACATTTTAGTGTGCAACTCAAAGCAGATTCTTACCTAATGACTTAGGAGGATCACAAAGACGCTCTCAAAATTTGGTAATGTTGTCATGGAGATTTACACTTTTGTACTGTGCGCTGCATGGGACTCTGTGTTACAATAGCAGGAGATCATTTGGCAGATCATTACTGGGACATTTGGTGGTGAACATATCATCTTTTTGAATCTGTTACCTTGGAAACTTTGCTCATTTTAACCAGAAGGGATTAAGACTTGTAGGTATATAGGAAGAGAGTATTCTGCAGTCAGATGCATAAATTGTTATGTTGTGGATGATTTTAATTGTAAGTACAGTATCAGTGGTAAGCATGAATTAAAAGTTTGCACAAAAATGCATATGTTTTGGTAAACAAAAACAAGGTAGCAACTGTTTAGCTGAATCACAAAGTGTGTGCACAGAGTGTGAGACAGTGAAGTGATTTTAAAAAGTCAGAACATCGAAGGGGAACTTTGGCCGACATTTTATTTGCTGCTTAATTAATCATGTCAGAACACCATGTTAAAGTAAAAGGTGCTATTAGGTCTTAGTTTTCTCTGTAATAACACTGGAGATGGTGTGAGTGTGTGTTTGTGTGTGTGTATGTGTGTGTGTATCTTAAACACCTTCTTATTCATTTACTTTACAAGGACAAGATTAGAAAAATGAGTGCACCAGTTAAGCATAACTTGCATAGACCACTTGATTTCCTTTCGGAGGATGGAAGTTTCTCAGCTGGACTCCATGCTGACTGTGTAGACTTCAACATTTAAAGGCCACAAAGCTTCAGATCGCTGTTCATCACAATCACTAAGTTGAGCATCCAAGCTTGTGAATAAGTCCTGCATGTCAATCTGAAATACAAGTCCACTATTGAAGCCTATGCAAACTACTGGGTGCACATTTTGAACTCTGTGCTTGAAAAGGATGTTTCTCTCATTAGATAATGAACATTTTCCACATCAGTTTTGCAATTCTTGTATTACTGCACAAAAACACCTTTTCATACCCTGTTTGCTGTGTTCTGTCGTGTGTCTGGGCACAGATCTCAAGATAATCTTGCTGTGAAACCTGTTCACAGATCACTACCACAAATTACCACTACCACTTTTCTATCACGTGCTCAGCAACAGATTTGTGTCTAATTTTGTCACATTATTCTCGTGGAATACATTACACTGTATAGTTCATGTCATTGTGTCCACCTCTAATTATGCTGCAAGTTGTCAGTATCCAATTATGGTTAACTCCTGCTCAATGACTGAAATAAACTGTAAAGATGTAAATATAACAAACAGGGTCTTCTAAATCTAACAGCAGAATGTGTAGCCTGCGTGTTTCCTTTTTTGTGCACACTCTACTGGTGGAGTAAAAGTACTTTTTATTTTAAATCAAGACCAGAGTGGGAAAATACTCCATTGCAAGTAGAATTCCTGTGTTCAAAATCACTTCAGTAAAAGTACTAAAAATAGTAACTTGAGCAAAAATACTCCTTCTCCTTTTAGCTCAGATGAGCTGAAGAAAGAATGGGGAAAAAAAGGAAAGTAAAGAAGAAAGAAAAAATGAAAGGCTTAAAAAATAACAAAAAGGGAAAGAAATGAGGGAGCAAGTAATGACAGAAGAAGGGAAAGGGAAAGGAAAAGGGAACGAAGGAGAAAAGAAAATGGAAGGACAGAAGACAAGAAAGGATTAAACTAATAAGCAAGTTTAGCAATATTTTGCAAGCTCATCTCAATTTGATTATAAAATCAAAATCTAAAAAGTTACTAGTAACTACAAGCCTCGAACAAATGTACTTGAGTATAAGGTAGAATATTTCCCCCTCTGGTAAAATACCACTACTATAAATTATATAGTACAGGTTTCATACATCTGACCCCAGTTAATGTTGTACAGTACATCATAGTTATGCAGTAATTATACAGTATATTCTGTGTTTTAGTTCATTAAAGTTTTTGGCTCATTTCAAAGTGATGACCATATGAAAGTATGTTAGATTAATGTACTATGAATGGGTGTCAGCATTCCCTCTGCTCGTGCTGTACGTCAGAGCCCATTAGGTTTTCATGGGCTTGCCAGCAGTCTCAAAGCATTTGTTTTGACCCAGCAAATTAAGATGTCTGCTCTTATCAATGCCCTTGAGGACAGAAGGAAGCAATATGTGCTGTCTGTCCTTGTCAGGTCACCAGTCTGTTTTTCCAAAATTCCACGAACAGCAAACCTGCTGTCAGAAACAAGAGCTCTGTTCTCACTGTGCAGGTGTCACATGTGTGGGTTTGTGTGGGCTGAAATATTTTCACCCACACGTAAAGAACAAAGGGCTACTACACACACTTTTCAGATGGCCACAGCAGTCAGTTGCTCAGTATGTTTTTTTTTTTTTTTNTTTTTTTTTTTTTTGTTTTGTTTTTTTTTTAAATTCTACTCTGATTGAGACAGTTAATTGAGTCTTTTCAAATTTCGTGTTAACACTAAAATCAGATCAAAACCCAACATATATCCATATTGGTGTAATCCGAGTAGCCGACCTAGATTATTGTAAATCAATTTACTCAAGCATGTAAATGTTCAAGGAGGTAATTCTGTTTTCAGATTTTGTCATTTCCATGTTGGTTAAGTGATTCATAAAACACACCAACACACACAAAAAATGATCTGTGGCTGATGGTAAAGTTCATCAGTATGAAATTTGGGTAACTTTTTAAAAGCATTTGCTTAAAATGTATTAGTCATCAATAAACTTGATAGATAAGACCGCTAAATTGATCAGTCATTTTATTTAAATGGCAAGTTTTGATTTGATCCTGCACATTCCCACACATATTCTAGTGGCAATGCATCTCCTCCCCCCCCCCTCCAGGTTGGGACCCCAATGCTAAAGTGGAAAATGTTGGTTACCTTTGCAGATTTGATCTGTTCATTTTCTTTTCACACCAGAGGAAATAGTATAAAGTGTGAAACAACTCATTACCACACCAATCTTTATATCTTTATTGGCTTTTACCTGTGAACCCCTTACAACAACGTGTCGGGTGCAATAATGAACATAATGGAAGCTTTATGAATGAGCTTCAATTATCACAGTGCATATTTGCTGTGCCACTGTGTGGTTAGCATGTTTTTTTATGAATCACTCCCCAAGTGTTCTGTCACTGGCATAAGAAATCTCTGCATGCATTTCTTCACCTGGCATGCTTTCCTTCATAAGTTAATGAAGCAATGAGTTGTATATTTATCAAACAATGGATTTCTGTTAATTCCGTCCATGTATACATCTTGGTCTACATTGTTGTTGTAAATGGAGTATAGACAATACTGTGCATGAAAGCAGTCTGACTGTAGTGTTTTTCCTTACTTGAGGTTTGTCTCTGGTCAGGTTGAACTCAGATCTGAAGAGGTGACTTCCACATGCTATTTTAGTTTCACCATATTCTGGCTGACAGTGTTCTATTTTTGATTCTATTCCTGTTGTTTGGCTACTTGCATGCACTTCCACTGCCAGCAAACTGGCTGCCATTAGACAAGTGAGTCTTCCTCATGGTTTTGTGTATTTGGTTCTGATGTCTCCTTGGGCAGCAGCAGGGTCCATAATGAGGATCTATGGCCCTTAGTGCTGACTGTCATCCTACTGCCCTACTGCAAAATGTCAGTCTATCCCTCTGTTTCATCCTCTATCCTCCTCTTTCACTCTATGCCTGTTTTCACAAGCCATTTCTCTCACTTTTGAGTCTGTTTTTTTTTTCTGTCAAATTATGCCACCTCCAATTATAAGCATGTTCCTTGGGCATCTGTGAAGTATGTAGAAAATGTAGATTGTAAAGGTGTTCATAGTTAGTCAAAGGTTATCATTATATAATTATTATTTATTATTAGCTTATGAATACATTATAATGAGCATGAGCACAGCTCAGGGAGCAGAACTCTCACTCATTTCTCATCTGTCTTTTCATTCATATTATTCCATCTCTTTTTCACATCTTTCCATTCCTTCCACCTACCAACCACCTGTTGCGCAAGGCAATCTGCCTCTTCATTTCAGTCTCATTTCCACAATCCATCATCTTTTTTTTAAAAAAAAAAATCTGCCTACTCTGTCCAACCCTGTCAGCCTGCGCCTCAGTGCCGTCCTCTAACTAGCATCCTGGTGCGGCATTATCGCTCTGCCTCTGATCTTTACTCCCTCACTTTCTTCCTTTTTATGCTTCTCCAGGGATCGATTTAACAAAATGCAGAGCTCTGCTATTAGCCTACAGGGACGGCCATTTGACAGATCCAGTTCCTGGCAGCCTGAGCCAGGAAACACAATAGGGCAGGGATGAAGGTAGATAGTCACTGACAGCTAACAAATAGACCCAGGGGACTTGACAGGATAAGATAGCCAAGTTCTACACACATTAAGTGTCTGATCTCTTCACTGATAGTGAATGAACCAAAGTGGCAGTGAATGAAACCGATATGGGTTTGATAAAGGTAGTTAATGTCTGCTATTAAATGGAGACCAGAAGAATGTTTTTACAGCATAAATCAAGCTTTTAGTTTCAGGCATTCTGTTGTTTAATCACGCTGGCATTCAACAGAAGATCTGAGTCTGAATGTGTTTCATGCAAGCCTAGAGCGATAAATGTTAAAAACAGGTAGGAGTTAAGAAGATGTAAAATGAAACCCATGGCAACAGATGAGACAAAGATTGAAATATTTTGAAATCTCAGTAGGCAGCTAAATAAACAGATACACAGGAACAAAATAAGTCATTTTGTCTACTTTTCAATAGATTTGGATGTATTGATACACTGGCACAGGAAAATGAATGTGCTATTTTGAATAAATAGTTGCTCCTTACTGTTAATTAATTCAGATAGTTTAACAGCTTGTTTATAGCCACTGGGGAAATCATATTCAGCAAAAATTAAGTCGACTGTTTTATTTGAATAAATTCAAATGAATGGGGGGGTGTAAGAATTCTCTAGTTTGTAAGCTGCAGTTTAGAGAGGAAAAAAAAGGAAAGTCATTTTCATGTCTTTATTTACAGCAGAATAAAGAAACAACATCAAAATGAAAATAAAACTTTTACAGAGATAAAAGAGTTATCTTTTATCATGAGTACCATGATGAGTACCATTTTTTAAATTTAATAAAACTTAGAAAATAATTTTGTTATACTAAAAATTCATACACAACAGACTATAAAAAGATTTCTGAGCTGGCTTACACACTTTAACCGTTATCCACTTTGTCCTAAAAACATTTGTGGGCATAGAATGAAAGCTGTCCTTCCCACAAAGGCAGCTTTAATTTTCACTTATCAATCATGGCTGAGAGGTGCGTCATCCGGTGCTCAGCAAGAAAGGATCTGGATGGTAAGTGAGATCTGGGCAATCTGGATTATGTCTCTGACAGGCATGGTCCAGTCAATCACCCTCCATCCATTAATACTGCTGATAGAGGCCAGCTCTTGCATAGTATGATGTCAGCCCTTTGCTATTCTGCTCCAATACCACCACTACATCAAGAGCCAATGCATTGTTTTATCCACTTTTGAATATAGTAGGTTTTAAACTAGATATATTTGTTTTTTAGCCGTGTAGCTATAGCAATATGTTACATGGAAATTAAAAGTGAAATACATCCTGGGATCTGTTCGCAAGATCACTGACAAAGCACTGATCTTATGAAATGCCTCAATACTAGAAATAATCCTCTGCACATCCAATACTGTATCCCACTGGGAGTCTTTGAGACCTCTTTGTGGAAAAGAAGGTGTTTAGTTTCATCATGAGGAGGATGGGCGTGATCCATGTCAAGAGCTCCACACTGTGTAGGAGATTCACAGCAAAACTGGTGTGTCTGCATGTGTGTGTGTGTGTGTGTGTGTGTGTGTGTGTGTGTGTATGATCAGCCAATTAGCAACACAGGGCCCATATAAAGGCAGTGCTGGAGGGCTGTAAATTTAATAAAGCGAACAGAGAAGTAGATGAAGCAGAACAAACAGGAGGACATTTTTGATAAGGACAGAAGAATCGGCTTCTTTGCGATTATGATCCTGACATCATCGTTACAGCTTGTTAACATTGAATTGCTTAGTAGAACCTACTCAGCAGCTAGACCACCTGAGGCTTATATTTCGGTCTTGTAAAATTCTCTATGAAAGCATAGATGCCATTCAACTATATGGTATGCCAATCCGAATGGACTATATCTGTACCACATCTTACATTCATTATCAGATTTTGCATTTTGCAGGGAATGTTAACACCTAAACCAGTGTCAAAGACTAAGTAGTGAGTATGTAAGTGACTGAGTATTGTAGAGTCTCCTTGCAGATACTGTAAGCTGTGAGTCATTAAATGGTATTTTAAGGCATTTAGCCATCTGTGAAGGTTCATCTCAGCCATCCAGGCATAAGAAGGTCAAAGTGCAATGAGTGACTAGAAGTATTTGCTTGAAGACACTTGAACACCTGCCACCCCATCTGCGGGCCTGGTGGTGAAGTGGACGTGATTGAGTTTAGAGAGTACTTGTGCTCTAGTACATCCTCATCCCACAGGGGGTGGAACTGTCCCAGTGATGGGCATGTCTGCCACTTGGGAATAAGTTCTGCTAACTGTTCCCACTAAAGTTGGAACTGAAGAAGCCTTTCTGGTCAATACTGAAACACTTTTAGTAAATGTTTCCAGTTCCACAATGGCATGTCAACCTTCTAAGCATGTTAGCTAGTTAGGGACATTGCAGTATTTCTTCGCAGTAAAGGACGACTATTTGTGATGGGTGGGGTTTGGACCCAAATGCAGCACACCGTACAACTCTAACAAGTTAAGTTCTTTAATAGCGTTCTCAGTCCAACACAGAAACAAGCAGAACGACAGGCAGGACAAAGCGCCTACATAGAGACTGACAGACAGGGAACCCAGGCGCAGGGACTGGAATCGGAGTCGGGGACAGAAGGCAGAGGTGGTTTCCAGGGAAACGACAAGCAGGATAGTCCAAGACAGGCCGAGTTGGTAACAGAATGTCAGTCCACAAATAAACGCTGGAAAGTCTTGCATCGAGGATAGCTAAGAACAATCTGGCAAAGGGTGAGTGTGAGACTGGGGCTTAAATCCATGCCTGATTGGTGCTAATTGGTGACAGCGTCCAAACCTGAAATGAATCAGGCTGATGAACTGAGGTGAGGAGCTGAAGACCAGGCAGGCAGAAATGGCAGGTGAGTAGCTGATCAGACATGCAGAACTGTGACAGAACCCCTAAAACGTCCCTAAAAGTCCAACAGAAGCTAGTACTCCTCAGATAGATCCGCCGGCCCACCACCATCCAGGCGAGAGGATAAGACTTGGGCGGTCGGCCCAGGAAGCCGGGCGGAGCAGAAGACTCGGGCGGTCGGCCCAGGCGCTGGAAGCCGGGCGGAGCAGAAGACTCGGGCAGACGGCCCAGGCGCTGGAAACCCAGTAGAGCAGAAGGTGGCTGACCTGGGCAGATAGGCTCAATGTTCATGGCACCATGCAGTAAACTATACAGGACAGTCGACTCCAAAGTCTGGTCAAGGCTTAGGAGCCCGGGCTGGACTGGCAGCTCTGATGATCACTCAGAGCCCAAGATATCAGGCGGCTCTGACAGAGGACTGGAGCAAAGGAACTCGGGCGGCACTGACGGTAGGTTGGAGCCCTGGAGAACAGGCGGCTCTGAGAGCGGACCAGAGCTCGGGAGAACAGGCGGCGCAGACGGCTGACCAGAGCTCGGGCGAACGGGTGGCGCAGACAGCTGACCAGAGCTTGGGAGAATGGGCGGTGCAGACGGCTGACCAGAGCTCGGGAGAACGGGCGGCGCAGACGGCTGGACAGAGCCCGGGAGGTCGGGCGGCGCAGATGGCTGGACAGAGCCCGGGAGGTCGGGCGGCGCAGACGGCTGGACAGAGCCCGGGAGGTCGGGCGGCGCAGACGGCTGGACAGAGCCCGGGAGGTCGGGGTGGCACAGATGGCTGGACAGAGCTCAGGAGAACGGGCGGCTCTGACAGCTGGACAGAGCCCAGGAGAACGGGCGGCTCTGATGGCTGGTCAGAGCTCAGGAGAACAGGCGGCTCTGACGGCTGGTCAGAGCTCAAGAAAACAGGCTCTGGCTGGTCAGAGCTCAAGTCTGGTGAAAAGTCTGAATATTGAGGTCCAGGAACTGTCGACATCTCAGGTTGAAGATCTGAACACATGAGTCCAAGAACAGCGGCCTGCCCAGACTGGAGAAGGCACTTAGGGGAACAGTCCACACTAGCAGAAACAGATTTATCTGGCAGGATATATGGCAGAGGTGGATAACCAGAGCAGGCAGGACCAGGAGCCACCGGAGCTGAGTCAGGAGAAGGAGCTTTAACTAGCCGACTGCCCCTCCCAGCGACGTGACCATGACCCCTTATGGCCAGACAGGTGCCCAGAAAAGGAGAGGCCGGCTGGAGGTAACCCGTCATCACTGCCGCCTCCGTAGCCGGTGCGGAAGGCGGAGATGCGGCTGCTGACGCTGGATCTGGTGGCATGGCTTCAAATGCCGCAGGAATAGGAGCCACAGGAGCTGAGTCAGGAGGAGGAGCTGTAACTGGCCGACTGCTCCTCCAGGCAGCATGACCACGACCCCTTATGGCCAGGTGGGTGCCCAGAAAAGGGGAGACCGGCTGGAGGCAACCCGGGTCAGACACAGGCCCGAACGGAACAGGAACTGAGACTGGCCTGAGAAGATCCGGGGCAATGGCCGGCCCGAAGGACGTCGAAGCACAGACCCAAACAGAAGGAGCTGGCTGACAGGAAGCCGGAGCAAGTCTTTGGGACCGCGTCTGAGCCAGCTGCTGGATCTGGGCGGTCAAAGCGGAGAGAGCCTGCTCGCGCGCCGCCGCCGCTCTCCAAGATTCGGAGAGGTCAGCAACTAATCACTCCTCATGCTGCTGCAGAATCCTCTCGATCCGCTCCAAACGGTCCAACAGGAAAATGTGTGTGCGCTGGATCCATTTCTGGCCAGATTGTACTGTGACGGGTGGGGTTTGGACCCAAATGCA
>VXCM01003849.1:0-42456 GCA_014773175.1 Lucifuga dentata
TAAAGTGTATCGGGACCATGATGCATGGTGATTTTGCACTTTAAATAAATTGATTGATTGATATAAAGACTATAGTAAGACTATAGTAAGACTATAGTAAGTGTATAGTAAGACTATAGTAAGTGTATAGTAAGACTATAGTAAGTGTATAGTAAGGCTATAGTAAGTGTATCATAAGGCTATAGTAAGTGTATGAAAAGACTATATTAAGTGTATCATAAGGCTATAGTAAGTGTATGAAAAGACTATATTAATTGTATAGTAATACTATAGTGTTTGGTAAGGCTATCGTAAGTGTATAAAAAGTCTATAGTAAGTGTGTAGTAAGACTATAGTAAGTGTACAGTAAGACTATAGTAGGTGTATAAAAAGACTATAGTAAGTGTATACTAAGACTATAGCAAGTGTGTAGTAAGTGTATAGTAAGACTATAGTAGGTGTATAAAAAGACTATAGTAAGTGTATAGTAAAGGCTATAGTAAGTGTATAGTAAGATTATAGTAAGTGTATAGTAAGTGTATAGTAAGGTTATAGTAAGAGTACAGTAAGACTATAGTAAGTGTATTGTAAATGCTATAGTAAGTATATGGTACTGTACCTACGGAATAGTACTCTTCTAACCACATGAACTAGGCTACAGCGGAGGTTATTTGTCTCACTGCTACATCCTAAGTACCACTTAACAATATGTATGCAGGGGGTATGTATTGGCCTCCAGCATAATCACCGGTATGGTCCTTTAAGTTAGAAAAATTCAACAATCTCATACCTGACGTCACACTTCAGGTGAGGGCGCAATATTATATACACACATACACACACACACAGACCATATAATCATATTTCCAGAAAGTATCACCTGGGTATGTTTGCTGCAGCAAACGCCTTCTTTGCTGTTTTACAAAAGCAGGACAAGGTGTCTATTTCTCAAAAGCATCTTATTTGTCTTTATTTAAGCAGCTGATACTACATTTGGCACACATCTGGATCCAAAACTGACACAAACTCATCAACACACACTGACAATGAATTATAGAAACAAATGTTGTCTTCCTGATGTCAGTCAATGCCTCCATGTCATACAATTCCACTAAGGTCCAGAAACATCAGAGAGTGACTTAATGAGCGATATCTTCCTTCATTATGATGAACAGTCACATGATCATATCCATGTCGTGGAAAACTTTTACTCTCTTATGCTTCTGAGAAACGAGGCCACTGAAATACAAACAATTAGTGACAATTGATAACTTCTTCTACAGCCTCAAGTTTACATTCATTCTGTCTTAACGTTTCAGGCCTCATACACAGTATCCAATAACTCATACAAAAGATGACGGAGTTCAAGGTTTCGTCTAATGCAGGTCTGAAGTTTGGCTTTCCACCTTCACTCGGCCATTTTGAAGCAGGCTTCGTTCTGACAAATGCTTGGTTTGTGTTGACTGGAACAGGTGACGGAATGAAAGTGACTCACATTGGTCAACAGCAGTTATATCTTCTTTTTCTCCTCATATGTTCTGTTTGTTTTCTTCTTCTGGTCTTTGTTGGTATGGTTTGGTCTGCTCATGTTGTTGAGCTCAGCTGGTGGAATTCTTTGTTGGCCAGAGATGAAGATTTTTTCAAGCATGTCAGCCCTGTGGTTACTTAGTTTTCTATTCTGGGCAAGTGTTAAAGGAGCATCCTGGTGGTTTTGCATGTTTGAGACCAATATGCAACCTGCGTACGCTATGTAACTGTCAGCCATTTCCCAAAACATACTACTGGAGTGGGTTAGGGTTAGGGGACTTCTACATTTGGATGTATGTCAGCAGGCAAAACTTTGAATTTTAAGGTGGGTGCATCACCTCAGCATTTGATTTTGAAAAATTAGGGAATTTGGCAAAATAACAGGAAAAACTTAAAATAAAATTTTATGTTTTGGAAAATGACGTCGGTAAAGTAACGTGCATGCCGGTAGTATTTTAGGGCTCAAACATGCAGAATGGTCCTTTAAATTGCCCTCACTCCCTCACCAGGGATCCCCAACTGGTGGCCCGTGGGCCATAGGCGGCCCACGGGTCCTATCTATCAGGTCCTCAGATGACTTCTCCAAAAAATAAAAAGTAAAAAAATAAATCTTGTATTTTAGTTGCACTTGGGATTGCGTGATCGTAAAATGTCATGCTTGGGCTAATTTTGTTCAGCAGAAGCTAAGCTTCCATAGATATTCGTATATCTCCATTTTATTGAGAAATGACAATTATAAAACATCGTGAACGCTACATAGGGATGAGCACACAGTCTCTGGCTGTCAGTGGAATATTGCGCACATATCACACAATGCATCCTATTGCCATTATTATGTAAAAGCTGATAAGACCACTGACCCATCAATCAAATCCTCTGCTAGTCTACTATCAAATCACAGAGAGGATTTTTAAAATTTAGACTGCCCTCGGAAGTTACATCATCGAGAACCGACGAAGCTAGGAGGCTTTAGCTGGAGGCTCTCTTGTGCTTTAGTTACATTTATCTTGGGATCGTGTGGTCATAAAATGTCATGCTTGGGCTCATTTTGTTTGGGAGAATCTAAGCTTTCCGTAAATGTTCATATATCTCCATTTTATTAAGAAATGGTGATTGTAAAACACCACAAACACTATAACAGAAGTGCTGGGCCCGGTGCTGGGCCACCCTGGTTGTGAAGGGTTACGTTTAAAAATAAATAAAAATTAGAAAATTGTTTTCCATTGTTATTACCAAATGAGAGANAAGGGTTACGTTTAAAAATAAATAAAAATTAGAAAATTGTTTTCCATTGTTATTACCAAATGAGAGAAAAAGATCGGGTCCAGGGGTGGGAAATGATGGTGATTGGGGGGGAGGGTTGGCTTGGCATGCTTGACATAATTTGGCCTTTGGGGAAAACTAGTTGGGGATTCAGATTCAGGGAAAGTTATTAAATGACTATAAGATAGAAGTTAAATTTAAAAAGATTAAATAAACAAAAATCTATCCTGTAAAATGTTTTGGGTTTTTTTTTTCTTGCCATCATATACACAACCCTATTTTATCTATGATAAGCAAATACTGGTTAATAATAACTGCCTGCTGACAATCTGTGGGATTCTACTCACAGGTACACTTCCCATAACTTATAATTACAAGATGCTCAGTCATAAATATGAGCTGGAAGTCACAAATTTGAGAAAACATCTACTTTCTTTCATGAGTTCATTCTCAGTAAAATTGTTGACTTCAACATTTGTAAAATTCACGTCTCTCTCTTAGTACTATTTTTTTCTTGTGCTTTCCTCTCCTTTGCTCACTCTACTTTTCAGTGTTTCTCTCCCTCTCTGCCTCCAGCTGTCTCTCCTCCTCTCTCTTCTTCTTCCTCTCTGTCACTCCTCTGTGATGGTGGGCAGGTGGGGCGTGCTGGGTGAACTGGGCGTGCTCCGTAGGTCCGGCCGCACGTTGACACTTGAAATGGACCACACGTCGCTGAGCTCTGCAAACAATCAACGGTCAAACAGTTTAGAGTTTGTACCCTGACAAGTATTGTGGATGAGGAGGGCACAGAGGTTATACTGCCTGCCAAACAGGAGGAAGAGAAGTTGGAAGCATTACAAGGCAAGACAGACATTCATGGAGGGGGAAATACAGTCAGGCAGCCATGCACAGTTTACAGATGGAAACACTGAAGACCTTTTCACACCAAGTCCTATATTTAACAATGAAAAATTTGCGATTAAATTATGTCTTGCACACAGAATCCAGAACTGTCATGCAGCAAACAGCACATCAAATCTTGAATTAGAGCCTGCTTGCCTTCTGTGTTGTCTATTAAGATTAAATTAACATTAAAATTAAATTTAAAATCCCACAATCAACACTGCTGATACTAAAAGCTGCAGGCAGCAGCTAAAAGAACAGAGTGAAACAGAGAAGGAAATTAGCAGGATTTACTTTTTTATATGCCAGACTTCATACAAACAGATTGTGTGGGTAAAAATAACTTTTTTTTTTTTTTTTTNTTTTTTTTTTTTTTTTAATTTCAGACTAATTTTTCTCAGACTTGGTATGAAAAGGCCAGAAGTCAGCCAAGCATCCAAAACCCACACAGAGGAGATTTTATAGAGAGTGGACATGCAGGTTTGTTACAGGACACAACGGAACATGAGGAGTTCTTACTGGCTTTACAAGCTTCTCCATTGGGCCTCGTTTTTACATTTTTACCAGCTTCATTTGCAGTTTTATGTGGAGTTTGTGAAGGAGTCTTACAGATCTTTGTGTACAGTTCATAGGAGATTACGTCATCAACACCCAAGAAAGCATAATTTTCTGTGATTATGGGTGTAACTGTGGTGTAACTTGTATCTGCCAAAGAATACGAGCTAAATCTGATCATTCGCGGTATGCTAAGTACGATAGGAAAAAATAAGAAAAAATATTCTTGATGAACTTTTTCTGACTTTTCTCTCTACCTGTGACAAGGCATGGCATTGGACACTGCTTCATTTAAAGATGTCATCCCTCAAAAAATTTAAAGCCAATTCAAATACTCTCAGCATCAACAAGTTACCCATAATCTCAGCGAAAATATTCCCACAGGTGTCCTCAATTTTATGCAAGTTATCAGTGTTGTGATTAAAAAAAAAATCTTTCCAGTTAAGTATAAACAAAATAATACCAAAACAGGATAAAACTGTAAGATTGCTGGAATTGACCAGTACGTAATCTGGCAGAAATTACATAAACTTTGATCAGATTTATGAGATCACATCAAATCTATGCTAGTCTGCCTTTGATGTTTTTCAACTCCTGATGATTTTTGGGCTCACATTGTTGTCACAGGCGTCATACAGGGGTCATGCCAGTGTTCTGCTGGGGGCCACAGAAGTTTCACGTACAGTTCAAGGTTCAAGCTAAGGTTCATTCAGGGTTCCTGAAGGGCGGACATGCAGGGTTCATGGGTTGAAAGCCATTGGGAGGGAGATGAGGGTCCCATTAGGGGAGTCAGAGAAGACGGGGCTCCAGCGAACACAGATGATTTCTGAAGAGTCTGACACACACACACACACACACACACAGACCATGGGAGGATCATTGCATGCAAAGATGGTGGTGATAAAGTCATGTCTCTTGTCTGCTTCTCTGAGTCTTTATCTGTCTTGTCTCAGGCCTGAGTGAGCAAATCTCGCTGAAAACTCCAACACAGCGCAAAAACTGTTCTGATTCTTGATTTCAAAATTTTAAGATAAATTCAACACAATGTTCAATGTAAAAATTAACCTCTTATTAGCATTTATCTCCATTTCACAAAGTAAAAATTTAGAATTCAAATTAAATTGTTAAATAGCTTACACAATTTTTTGACACTGTCTTCCTCAGGCATTAAAACTAAAAAGTACTAACAGGCGTGTACAATACAATCATCAAATCTCAAATACAGGCAGTCCCCAGGTTATGAACGCCTGACTTATAAACGACCCATACTTACGAACGGACCGGCATAAAGCCTATTAAATTGAAAATTCAAGTTAGATACAACAATTCGTAATAATGAACGGTGCACTACTTTACGACGCATGTCAAAACAGAAGAATGCCTCTTCCAACGTGCAAGACATCAAGGAGCGAGAGTAAGTGTTACCGACATGTTTTTTTATACCCCCNCACACACACACACACATTCTCTCTCTCTCTCTTTATGTTTACGATGTTTTAGGATAGCTGGAAGTGTTTCTTTAATGTTTCTTATTCATAGAAAGGTAAAATATATATGCAAGATATGCAGCCAAATAAAATATACATGCTAGATATGCACCTTACGTAACTGTTCCAACTTACGAACAAATCTGAATTAAGAACAGCCGTGGGCACAGAACTTGTTCGTAACCTGGGGACTGCCTGTATATCTATCTAGCTAATCAAAACTAAGCTCCCAAGCTGGCTTTCAAAGTGTACAGATATGGTAACACTGTCTAACTGGACATTTCAATATTGAGCCAATTCATCACTAAGCCCCGCCCCCTTAGTGCCCTGCCTAGTGTGTTAAGTTTAGAGTTTTCAGTGATAAATGTAACATTCTGTCATGTAAGGTTAAAGCAGAGCAGCTTGTTGGTGCAGCAGGTCAGGCAGCGCACAACACAAACTTCTACTTCAGCATCAGCGTCAGCATCAACGAGCATAGAAACATCAACTCAGAGTGGAGAGAGAAGAGTCGTCCTACCTGTCCGGAATTTGCTGTAAGGTCCGTTCTCATGTGTCTGGCGGCTTCCTGACCAGAAGGTCAGGCCTCTCTCTCTCCACCTGTGACCACACAGATCAGAGCAGGAGATGACAACCTCGTGTGTTTGTGTTTGAGTGCTTTGAGGCTTTCAGAGAAAGAGGAGGTGACAGCTAGAGAAGTGCAGCTGCTCTGATGTGGACATGAAAGGAGGATCCAGGTGGTGAAGTAAAGAGGTACAGAAAAGCCAGAGACTGATGATGAAACCAACAAAACAACAGTACAAAGATGATAAGGGTTTGATCATCCTGAGTGATGAAAAGCTGTGAAATGCAGACTCATATTCTGTGTCTACAGACACATTAGTAGCACATTAATGCAGTTTTACCAACATGTTTATTGCTTTAAGGTAGAGGTGTTAATCAATTATCAACAAATCGCTGTAAAGAATTTCTAAATATATTATTTTGATAATGTCAGTTGAGGATTATTTTATATTTATATCTCTTGTCTATTTGATAACTGATGGAAACTGCTTCAAGTTTTTCATAGCTGCTTTTGGGTTGTATTGACTCTCATCTTTTGCTTGTTGAAGTTCCAGCATGTTTGATGCTCTGAATTAGTTTTACTGCTGTATGCACTTTGAGTTAAACAGTTAAACCAATGTTAGGCAATGTGTATTTGTTTTTTCTGAGTCATTGTTGCATATATTATCATTATCTAAAGAACATAATAATATAATGAAACATTTTGAACACCATTTTTAACTTTATTGCAATTTATTATCTTACATAATATTGTTTTCTGTGAGTTATATAAATCTTTTTTTTCCTGTGACTAATTTTTTTTAAATACCACCACATCATAACAAATTTAGAAAACTTTGAGAATAAATGGCATGAATCAGGAAGAGAAAACTGATTTTTTTTAATATATATCAGCATGTGCAATCAGTTTAGGAATATTCTTATTGGGATATACAGTATATTTGTAGTTTTTACTTTATGTTCATAGGTCAACTCATACATTAAATAGCACAATGTCGTAAAGATGTACTCATTGTCAGAAACTCGCACAGTCTTGTTTAAACATTTGCACTTTTTGAGTTGTCACCTTAAGACAGACACATTTGTGTGTGTGTGTGTGTGTGTGTGCATGTGCACATGTATGTGTTCACGTACCAGTGGAATATGAAAATCACAATTATGAGGACGGCAGATACTGCATCAGTCAGAATCCACATCAAATTATATTCCTCTGGAGTCTAGAAAGAGAGATAATAACAAAAGAGAGAGAATGAGAGAAAGACAAGACAAACAGAACAATAGAGAGATGGAGTGATATGAACTGCTGCATGAAAAAAAATATCTGGCACGTGGACCCTTTCTTTTCTATTACTAAGTGTATTTTGCTGCAGCTCTGAGCTCACATACAGATTTTAAAAGTCTCAACACTTTCTGTTATGACAATTAAAATACTGCAGATTCAGCGTTGGTGCTCCTGCAGAGGTGTGCAAGTGTTTGTTGCTGAAAGCCGAATGCGCTCAGGTATCAGAATGCCTTCGAGTTTATACTGTTACCAATAGCAACTGCTGCAAATGAGAAGTTGAAATTTTTTTATTTCAATCATTGTTTCTTTTGCTCTGCTTTCTTTTTTTTTAATCACTGTGCAGTTAATCACTATAATCTTTTATGGAAAATAAACTGATTATTTTATAACAAATGTCACTTTATTTGGTTTTTGGGACACCGGGGGAAGCTGAATGTGCTCACCATGATGAAGAGCGGCTTGGTGACCTTTGACAGGATGTGGACGGAGTTGGTGGNTGAATGTGCTCACCATGATGAAGAGCGGCTTGGTGACCTTTGACAGGATGTGGACGGAGTTGGTGGTGACGGACTGAACTCCTGCACACCAGGCCAGAGAGTAAAGCCATGGCTGACTGATCACATACAGGTTAGTGCTGATGTTCACTGACCAGTACTTCCTGCAGAGAGAGAGAGAGAGAGAGATGAAAAATTTGGGGGCAAATTATGAACTATAACGAAAAGGTTTTATAAGCTTTATGTATAACTGAGGTGGAGAGGATGCTGTTTTGAAAAAGAGCTGCAATATCAATAAAAAAAAAAAGATTAACAACATGCTGTAACTTCCTCTGCTGCTTCCACAGTAGACAAATCATCAACAATATTGACTCCATTGCAACAAAAAACCCCAAAATTTTAGAACAGAAATTACTGGGTCACACAGTTAATAATAACAACAATACTTCTACATATCACTTTACTAAAGTGGGCTAAGGTCCATTATGACACTTTCTCTGCTGCTTTTGATTGCATCTGTATCAGTACGATTGAAGTCATACTGACACAATGGCTTGACAATGTTGTTTTTGAGGTGACAAACGTCATGACAGGTGTTAAGACGCACTTTAAGAACATGACTCATCCAACCAGGCATCTTTGCTTGGTGACAAATGGAGTGTAATCCAAGCTGATATATTCATCTTTGGATGTGATATTTCAGTGAACATGAATCAACAGTAAAGGAAGAAAAAAACAGTTTTAGCAGACTGAATAGTATTTACTCTATGCTGCTGATATGTGAGTCACTCAAACATCTTCTAAGTCTCCTCTTTTCTCTCATACTGCTTTTCCCTCCATATCAATGTCTCTTTGAGTGCCTCAATTTTTTCTAACAAACCACCACCTCTAAGTTTAACTCTTTATTTTTTCCCTTCCTAGCTATCTTCACCTCCTCCACTCTTTCCTCACCTACTTCAGTGTTTGCCCTACCTCCACACACTATCCCCATCAACAATTAGGAAACACGACTTTTGCCATCTGATATTTCTGATCCATTATCATTTGAAATGTAATGAAGTGAGCTCCTGATAAAGTGACACTCCATCTAGAATATTTTTTTCTTTGAGTATCAAACATCTTTTCTGTGTGTGTGTGTGTGTGTGTGTGTGTGTGTGTGTGTGTGTGTGTGTGTGTGTGTGTGTGTACCTGATCTGTTGCTGTGACATGGTGCTGTAGTGCAGGTTCAGCCTAGTGATGTGGCTTTCTGTTAGGTTCTGTATGGAAGCCTTTTCTCCAGAGGTCTGCTGCAGCTCTGGGTCTATGGCCTGGACCAGGTCCCTGTCCTCAGAGGGAAGCCACAGTACCTACACATAGATGCACGTACACACACACATCCAGGAGAAAAAGAAGTAATAAATGAAAGTAATGAATGAAAAAGGGGGGAATTGCTCTCAAACAAACTGGAAACAGAGTAAAGACCAAAGTGGTGAATATGATTAGTTAATTATCTGATTAGTCAATCAATAGAAAAATAATCAATCATGATTTTGATAATCAGTCAGTTATCCAGTTAAAAATGCTCAACCTGTAGAGTCCAGTCTCTCACATTTGACACTGACCTGCTTTACTCTGTTTCACAACTTTGCAAACTAAGTACCTTTGAGCTTTTGGACAGATAAAATAAGCGATCTGAAGACATGATGGGTTCAGGTAACCTGTGATGACACTGGCATTCTTTTTACATCTTATTTGACATATTACTGAGTCAATGAAAACAATTACCTATTCATTAATAATGAAAATAACTTTTTTTGTATCTCTACACCGATTGGTCCTGGAGGAAGGAGTAGCTGCATATGTTCATCAAACTTGTCTAATTCCATATATATGCATAAAACAGTATAATGTCACTTTGGAACCAAACTCCTTGACACATACTCATGCACAAACTCTACAGTTACCTGTGAGGAGTTGATGTGGGCCTGTACCACCTGGAGGGTGGTGTTGATGTATGACTGATTGTATGGGTGTCCATATGGTGGCCTGCGTAGGTCAAACACCACCAGCCTGTCGCTGTGGGACGCAATCTCCAGGAACTGTGCCAGAGAAGGAACAGACTGGTTCTGGACCTGGGAGCGGTCGTCCTCAGACAGGGAGGACACTGTACTGAACGGATCTCTCTGTGAGGTGTGTGTGTGTGTGTGTGTGTGTGTGAGAGAGAGAGAGAGAGAGAGAGATGTGGAGCAGGATGGATAATATTAAGTCATTTTGAGTCTTTATAGAAATAAGTAAAATCTAGTTATACGTCAGTATGCAGAAAGGATTGCTGCCAATGGATCGGTGCTCATTACTGTATTCCTTAAAACCTGTGTGATTAATGGACCATACTGGCGATCACGCATGTTTGAGTCCAATATATACAACCCATATGTTATATTACTGACAATCTCCAAAATGTAAAACTGTATTTTAGTTTTCCTGTTATTTTTTTTCAAATCCCCAAATCTTTTGAAATCAAATGTTCAGATCATACATCCACCCTTAAAATTCAATGTTTCATCTCCTACAACTGATGCACAATTAATCATTTTCATTTTTTGGTAAAAGCCGTCTTCTCCTCGGACTATATTCTCTGGTGGAGACTTGCATTGTCTTTGTGCAGCTCAGTGTTGGATCAGTTAAATAAAATTACTTCGACAAAAAAATAAATAAAAAACCTAATAGGCATTTTGTTTGCTGTAATGGATTAAGTATGTCAAGTATGTTTCAAGTGGATTTGAGTTTTATAGTGTACTGGAATGAACTGAAACCAATGGCAATTTGGAAGGAAAGAATTTTAATATTTACCTGCTCCAGTCGTATGTTTTGGGAAATGGTTGTCAGTTACATAATATGTATGCAGGTTGTTTTATTGGGCTCAAACATGCAAAACAACCAGTATGCTCCTTTAACACTTGCCCAGAACAGAAACATTGTCGGCACAGGGCTGACATGCAGTCAGCAGCAGGTTGTTACATGTAACTAAAGTAATGCACGTAAGGCATGTATCCCAGGCTTATTTGCAGCTTCTGTTCCTGAATAGACTTTTAAATCTAAAGCAACCAAACAGAAGTCTCACCACATCTATGAAGTATCTGTAGTACTGTCTATGTAGTATATGTATCCTGACACCTTGTGGTCTTATGAAATCAGATAACTGACCCATATATCATCAAGCTTCAAGCAAGGCAGACTTGCAAAGCTGCTATAAAACTGTCATATTTAAATTTAATGTTTTCATTTAACAACATGTTGTTAGGTAACAAACATGACATGGCTCAGATGTCAAGCCTGAAAATGTCACATCAGTATGCAGAATGAGTATGTACATAATTTCTAAGTGTCTAAAATCAGACAGAAAGGGCTGGATCATGGTTATATATGCTGGTCATGGTTTTCAGGTTTTCAATTCTCAAAGCTAAAATTTCTGTCACCCTACAGTCTGAATTTCACACTTCACTGAGCAAACAGTATTTCACTTTTCAGCAAGCCAAAACCTGTCAGGAATTATGATTTAGCTAGTAAAGACAGGCTCTGTGTGTGTGTGTGTGTGTGTGCGTGCGTGCGTGCGTGCGTGCGTGCGTGCGTGTGTGTGTATCTGTCTCACTGATAGGAACCAGCTCCCAGCATTCAACTGCTGCAGCTCAGTCCAGGTAAATGTGGAGGCGTCGGTGTGCGTTCGATTTGGGAAAATCTCTGCAACATTAGTGGTTCTCCTCAGTGTGGTGTCATGCATCAGAAAGGGGACGCCATCATAGCTACAGAGAGAGAAAGAGTGAGAGCGAGAGAGAGGCAAAGAGAGGGGAGAGGAGAGGAGAGGAGAGGAGGGAAAAAAGGGAAAGAAGTTGTCATCAGTAATCATCTTTTTTTTTCAAAGCTCTAGTCAAATAACAGAAATCAAACTGGCTTTCATAAAGTCGCTGACATTCAAAAACAAACATTGAAACAATCTCAGCAAGCCAATCACTTAAACTAATCACACACATCAGTTTTCCACAAAGAGATACACACACACACACACACACACCCCATGGCGGTTTAATTACAAAGTAAGCATTTGACACGCACACAAATTGCCTGACTCAGAACATTTGGAAGAACTCTTTAATGATGAGTCACACTGTACTGCTAATTCCCTGTTTTCAGACTTTAAGCAGTGCCTGGAGCTAGCGTGATGCGAACCTAGCAGGTGCAAACAAATGGGTGGGCTACCAGCTAACTGGATTAGCATGGCAGTAATCACCTTAGTTCTGACGGGGGCACACTAGCATCTCATCTGTATAATTAGGCACGCAATCAGCATCAATTCACAGCGGAAGACTGCAACTGCTAAATTTTACAAGGAAGATAGGACATCATTTTGCTTGTTCAAAAACAGTGGTTATAAATTGATAATTTTGATTTCTTATACCACTCCTACAGTTATGTAACTACAGCAGCAATATGGTTGCCAGTTAACATCCGACCATGTTCATACTATTATAAACACACACAAGTGCACATTCAGTTTAAATATTATTTACTGTACTGCATACATAGTGTACTTTGTACCATTTTAGACGCTAACCATTAAGCCATTTGTTCTTTTTTTTGACACCCAGGAGGCAAAAGAAAAGATGCAGAAAACAGAGCTGCAGCTATAACAAGCTTATCAAGCTCTGAGAAAAGCTGCCACAGCCACTGCAGTAATAGCAGATACAACACAGAGGATACAGGACAGATGTAGATACATGTAAGGTGAAAGACATGCAAAAGCATGCTGAAGCCCAGCCCAACCCAACAAACACACACACACACAAATGAGCGCAGTGTAATTACCTGATGGTAACGTCAGTCTCCAGCCCCTCCACTCCAGCTTCCACCGCTTTTTCAAACGACATCACAGTATTTTCTGGTGCAAGCTACACATGGACGCGCAAGCGTCGCAACACACACACACACACAGACACACACACACACACACACCAAAAATATGAAAATGTTAGTTAAAGGTTAGTACAGGTTGATTTTGGAAATATTCTTATGTCTTGACAGCAATGTACAGAGAATTAACATCTTAAATAGAGGCCAACTCTGGAACAATAGCTGTTTGACCAAGAACAGGTTTCCAAAAAAGTTTTTTTTTTTTTTTTAAATTAGGTGCTGTTTTGACATTGTAAAATCAACATGAATGACAGTTTCCTAGTACTGTTTCTATCAGTACAACAACATAATTATGAAATACTTACCACTTTTCCTCTGAGTTTCTCTTTTTACTGTAACCTAATACCTTTTTACTACTGTTTTTATTTTAGTGATGTTAACCTGCTGTTAGCAAAACTTAACACTTCCTGCAAATGTTATGTTTCACAGCTTAAAGGCTTTCAGTGTGAGGGTTGAGAGGTTATGTTGACAGGAACTTAAATAACTAAGATTTTTTTAATGTTTTTTTTGTTTGTTTGTTTTTTTAAGGCCTGCCTTTATTAATGACCTGTTAGTGTAGCCTGGCTCTTTTGTTCTCTCTTCTATTGAGGTAAATAAAGGATCACTACATGAAAATCTACAGGTCCAGTCCTACCATCGGTGCTCCTCTGTGTCCAATGAGTGCAGGAGCAGGTCCCAGTGTTCCAGGCTTTTTAATGCAGGGTGAGTACATTCCCAATGGAACCAGGTACAGAGAGAACAGCATGGACAGGTAGAGACCCAGGATGGCAACCTGTCGCACTGAGATACACACGCACACACACACCTACATATGTAGATTTAAAATGTTTTGTGCATCATTTCTAAAACAGTAGCAGAAATGTGAGGGACTGCAGGAGACTGGAGTTTCCTGAATAATTTAACAATTCAACAGGCTATGTTATGGCCAGCATTTGTGCTCATCAGAAAGTATTTCAGCTTCGATTCTGACAAATTACATTTTTTGACGACATTTTTGGCAACTTGATCCAAAATTGATAAAAAACAAAAACAGGACCCTACTGGAGTCTGAATGTCAACAAGTGGTCTATGGCAAGTATGCATTACAATAACAAATAGAAGACAACAGAACATGTGGAGCTTTAAACCTCTGTCTTTTACATCTATCACAGGAGAAACCCCCAACATGACTCAGCATCATTTCACCTGCTTAGTCACCGTGGCAACCAGGGACAGTGCTCACAGAGACCAGAAAGAGAGAGGAGGGAGGTCAGAGTGACTCAATAGAGAGGAAAACAGTCAATGTAACAGAGAGAAAGAAAGAAGGAGATCAGGGTGAAGCAAAGACATAAAAAGAGAAAGAAAGACAAGCAGGTAATAAAGACAAACTGAACAAGAGAAAAAAGAGGGATAGAAAATGAAACATTGATTTTCTTTTAAAATAAAGTGTGTGTGTGAGTGAGAGTGAGAGAGAGAGAGAGAGAGAGAGAGAGAGAGAGAGAGAAATAAGGATGGCAGAGCAGTTTACAGCTGTAACTCAGGCTGGACAAGTGTGTCATGTTACTGAGGGGTATGTTTGATCGCATCATTCCAGCTCTGGAACAGCAGAGAAGCCAAAAAATGAGGAAGAATACTGGATTCAGAGTTTACAAAGACTCACACTCATCATCTTACTAACCTCTCTTGCTCATGCGGAAGAAGTGCAATGCTATTGGCCAGGAGAGGAGAGTCATCAGTAAGACTGCAGCCACATGGAGGAAAGGTGCTGTCATCTAGCCAATCAGAGGAAAGTAGAACATTTTCATGCAAAACATGAAGCAAAATTACAATTTCCATCAGTGGACATTATGTATAAAAAGTCATAAAAGGCTGAAAAGACAAATACTAAATTGACATGGCACACCATGGGACACAGTATTAGCTATCTTTAATACATTTATTCAAAGTTCAACAAAGAATACAGTAATTCAGCAAAGTTTAGTGTAATAAATTTCATAAGGAGTGCAGCAGATACTCTCCTGTAATTGGCTAGTGTGACTGTGATTGCCTGGTCAGTGTTGGCAAACCTGCAGTGAGAGGTGGAGAGTCTTCCATTCTTTGCTCCACATGTCAGACATGACTGCAGTGGCTGTGACGGAGAACGTCAACGTCACCACAATGCCAATCTGACACAAATGCAAAGATAGAAAACGAATACAAAGGAAGAATGGTGAATCGGGACCTGTTCCAAGAAGCAGAATTTCTGAGGTTCACTGGAAACTTCACTTAGTAAAACCCAGAACACATCTTTTAACAGCAGTTCATGTTTCATATTTTAGGGGGAATTCCAGGTTTTACTGAGCAAAGTTATCCAGAGAATTCAGTAAGAACTGCCACAGAATGCAAATTACTTATGAGAGTGTATGTGTGTGTGCATGTGTATGTTTGTCTATACCTTGTGGCTCCAGTGAAGGTACAGCCTTTGTCCCTCAGCCAGTAAACACACTGCCAGCACCTTAACAAGATACAGATACTTACCACATGTTTTACTGTGGCATACAGCATAAATGCACACTTAATGTGTGTGTTCAGTATCTTCTACCAACCATATTTTCAGCAATGAAAGGATAGTTATCAGATGGTTTGAGACGTTTTAGTGGACATTTTGATAATTTTTGGAATCTAACGTAACTAACTGAATTCAGGCTCCATGTTCTTCATGCAGTTCTCCATGAAGTCATTATCCTTTCAACTTTCAAACTTAAAAATAGATCTTGAGTGCAGTATCAAATTAAAGTAAACTACACAGGCTGTTTAAAACCTGAACACTAGATCAGTGTGTGTGTGTGTGTGTGTGTGTGTGTGTGTGTGTGTGTGAGAGAGATGTATACCAGCAGCAGGGCAACGTATGTGAAAAGAGCAGAAGCGAAGACCAGCAGGACCAGAGACCAAGGGAACCAGAACCCCAGATTCCCAAAGTTAAACCTGCGGGAGCACAAGAACACAGCAACTCGTTGATTAGCTGACAGCTACTGTACAACACAGACATCAAATGAATCAAGCGCTAAAATGAGGGTTTGACTTATTCATTCATTGGTAGAGACGTGTGAGACCAACCAGTCGAAATCATTGTAGTCATTCTGAGCTTCACTCCAGAAACAGAGGAATACAAAACTCAGGAAGAAGGTGAGGATCAGGAGGCCAAAACTGCCACACTCCACCTAGAGGGGGCGCGCGCGTACACACACACACACACACACACACACACACACACACACACATACAAAGTGCACCCTATTTACTGGAAGTGTTGGGAAAATTTGAGCCCACATGGAAAAAAATGAAAAGAAATGTTTTATGATCTTATCTGAGAGTCTGAATAAGCTTGTATTTAAGCATAAATTTAAGCATCTTTGACATTAGAAAGATCTTGTGGGGTTGCGTGTTAAAAGTGGAAATTAGGTTGTCCCATGTTAATTTTCATCAGCAGCATCACAGCAGTCCACCAGTAGTATGTTGCAGCTGATAGAAGTCAGTCTCTCGTATTACTGAATGCAATGCAGAGACAGCTGACAGAGTAGATATGTGCTGATATTTCTCGGTGAAAAGCAGCAATGGACTGTTAGAGTCAGCAAAGCGGCATGCAGGATAGCTGGCTATGGAATCAATACGCCTTGCTCCATCAGCACGCTAATCAAACGGAACACATCGTTTAAATACCTTGCTGCAGCAGCACTCTCCTGGCTGAGCCCGAGCTCTTTGGTATCGTCTCCATTGGCAACCATAGAGGCCTGCCAGACAGGAGACAAACGGCTGGTGTTCATATCTGCAACAGACAATAAGAAATTATTTTAACAAATCCCCTTATCTTTCAAAATCTAATTTTCAGGTGATACACCCACCTTAAAATTCACCTGGTAAAAGCAATTTTCTCGAGACTATATTACCTAGCAGAGACGTATATGTTTTCCGTGTAGCCCCATAGGGACTGGTTAAAATTATGTAACTAAAAAACGATAACATGTTGTTCAGTGTAATGGATCAGTGATCTCAAAAATGATTTTATAATGCACTGGAATGAACTGAAACCAACAGCTGCCTGGAAGGTAGGAAAAATTTACCGCTCCAGTAGTATGTTTTGGAAAATGGATGGCAGTAATGTACATAATGTATACGGGTGTTATTTATTGGACCCAAACCTGCAAAATTACCAGTATGGTCCTTTAAGGTGGAAGTACCCCATTGAAAGGTGCAACTCTCCCTTGTTTTGTACCTTTGCAGCAGCTGCTGCCGCACCACCTTTAGCTTCCCCAGTTTCAGTCTGGTCACGGACACAAAGTCACCCGCAGCCTGACATCACAGGCAGAGAGAGGGAGAGGAGGAATACAAGAGAAGAAGAACAGGAAAAAAGAGGCAAGACTGCTGCTGGCCACACACTAACTTCACCTAACCTACGGGAGGGGGGNGGGGGGGGGGAGAGAGAGAGAGAGAGAGAGAGCAAAGTTTGAATTAATTTATTTTGTATTTATAGAAGATCCAGACTCAGCAAGATTTTGTGTGTGTGTGCACACGCATGTGTGTGTGTGTGTGTGTATAGTCCTTGTTTTATTACGGTGGCCTGCTTAAACTAACCCAGAAGATACAGTACATACCCACCCACACACACATGCCCTACATCTGATCTGATCAACACATTTTGTACCCATTCTACATCCAGGGCAGTTTCTGTGCACCAGGTTTCCACTCATTCCACAGCACTGCTGCATGTTTTAATGTATGACAATAATTAACGTGAACATTTCTATCGATCCAGCATTTGATAATTAAGCGCACTTCAGTTTGGTTCTGTTCAGTACTGTAATGAAAGGAAGCTGTGAATGAAACGACATCTCCACAGTCACGCCAGCTTCAACAGCCAAGTCATCACGCTGCTGCCATGGCAACGGTGACATCAGACATCAGATCTGTTATTATTACTGCTGCTAAAAGGATGAGATGAAGAAGGGGTAAACAAGACAGAAAATCTGATAGAGTGATAAAAGGAGGGAGTCTAAAGGATGGCTGGGACAAAAATGTGAAAGAGGAGAGATGTGGAATATTGCAGCAAATATAATCTACCATTATCAATATGTGTCATCAAAGCTGTCATGCACAGATACACAAGGTCATTCAGTTCATGCAGCATACAGAGTACTTTTACACTTCCTCCCACACACACTCACAGTGGACAACACATAAAAGAGAGAACATATGGCATGCAACAGTTTGACAGAGTTCAGATAACTGAACCATATGAACCAGGGATTTCAGCTCATAGACATGTCTAAGCCATGACTGTCTTATGGTTGGTGGAAGGTAAAAAGCCAATGAGACATGAAGAGCTGATAAAATACATTAGAATGAAGGATAGTGTATGACAGCCAATGCAACACTTATGGCACTTTGATGTGTTTTTGAACCAAAGGACTTCCATGGCACAGAGGCATAAAGTTCTGTCAGTCTTCAGGTATACACACTAAATTTGTTAGTAGTTATAGTTGTAAGTTTTGATTTTTTTTAAGCCTTTAAAATAAGAGGTGCAATAATACAGGAGCAAACAGAAATCAGAAAACCACTGAGAGAGAGAGAGAGAGAGAGAGAGAGAGAGAGAGAGAGATGAGGCCACTTCAATTGCAAGTCTTACAGAGGATATTAAGGCAGGACAGCTTAAGGTAAAAATAGAAATAGCCACCTGGATTTCTCTCTCACAAACACACACACACACACACACACACACTGTTCTCATCAGCCAACAGGTGACCTCAGTCTAGACTATGACCTCTGAGGACGTGACGTTAGCAGTGACCTGACAGGAAGTGGCTGGCTGAGTTCAAACATGAAGGCAACATCAGATGTGACTGTAGTCTGAGCAAACGTCCCAGCTCTGATTCATATGTGCTGCCGTGAGCAGAATGAAGAAGAACCACTTAAGATGTCAGTGGCCAGACTGACTGACATTATCACCAACAGTGATGGAAGAGAAGATGTGATATTATTATAACAGGGTAGGTTTCAGGCATGTTAAATTTAAGACTTTAAAAGACTTTTTAATGCCTATTAGAATGGAATTTAAGATCAACTTCACAGGGCAAAAAGTATATGGTGGCACCAATTACTTCAGGTTTAGGGACATTATTTAGTTTTAAACTATTGATTTACATATTTTAGTTTATACATTTGTCCAAATATCTTTACTGGCTCATGAAGGGGTGACTGAAACGCAACTTAAAAAAAAACTGAAAACAAAGAATATTAAAATGCAAAGGCTGTGGTGACTGGACTGTAGGCAGAATACAGACAGCCTGCAGACATTTCACATAAAGATTCATGTTAAAGTCTCAAACATTCCAAAGTAGTAACGCCTCCTGTAACCTGAACATGGATTCTTCACACTCACAGTATCAATCTGAGCTCCATGCTTCATTGGAGTACAATTTTAACATGGAGGTAAGTATTTTTGGTTTTGTGAGGAGCTTTGCCATCAAGGTCCAAGTCTGGGGTGATAGTTAAATTAAATATCATTCTAGACAATCAAAAGGACCCCCCACCCACATACACACACAAATCTATATCATAGTATGGCTAATGTGTACAAAATCACAGGTAAATAATCTAATTGATACATGTACTGCATACCAACCTTGTGCAATGTCATGACTCTGACATTTTTAAATAATATTATTTTAAATGTTTTACATATCATTTTTTCAGTTCTAAAATAAACCGTGCTCTTTATGATCAGTTTAAACAAAACTGTGCATATTGATGAGTGTAATATGTCATCATGATATGATTTCACAGAAAGACCATGAAAAACACTTTACTTTAAATCCTGAGATGTCTCAAACCACATGAACTGATCACAGCTACCTGGGTGTGATCTTCTTTCCAATAACAGACAAACAGTTCCGGTCCAGCTGTTCGGTTTTCAGAACAAAAGTGTCTTTGTTTACATCTGCAACGCGGATTCAGGGCCAAACCGAATCTATCAGCTGAGCTGTATTGTCTTCCTGCCTTCCCGAACTGTGGCGGTGAAGCTGGACGTTGTTACTAATCTGTACTGAGAAATACCGTGGGTAGTTGACGGGTTTTCACAGCCACTTTCTGTTTCTCACACTGCGTGTTCAATTCCACGTCTTTACATTTCGCTCACGCATTTCATATTCATCGCCACTTCCCAGTAAGCTAACATGACTTCAAGCTAGTTTAGCTCAAGATAATAACACTACAGTGGCCCTCCGCAAAGATAAATGATCGTTGTTACTTTTCCGGTCTGCGTTACGTTAAAATACAAAACAGCGATTTATATACAAATGCAATAAACAAATTTAAAATTGTTTAAGGATCCGCTGTCCTCTCTGCATCACCTGCTTCCACAAAGCGTCAAAGGTAAAGTGATAGGTGACTTTTGTTCCGGTCTGGTGTTTTTTCTGAATAAGGGTATAAGGTTCTACATGGCAACAATTACTTGAACAGTCATCCTCAAAATCCGGACTCCGGTCCGGATCCGGACCGAACCACAACTGTCTCCGCCGGACTCTGAGCAAATTATACTTATCATATTATTTGAATTATGCCAGACATCGCTACAACGAGTCAAAATTCTTCCGAATGTCCGACAACACTACTCCACTATCTTCCCCCCCACATTTAAAATTTTCTTTACGGATCTTGAAATCGAATGACCTTTTTAATGCCATTTAAGGCCTTAATTTTGGCTGAATCAATTTAAGACCATTTAGGACTTTTTAAGACCCCGCAGATACCCTGTATAAATCAAAAATAAAGGCTGCATTTCTCATCAGTCAGGTAAACAAACATGAGATAAAATAGAAAGAAATCTAGAAAAATTCTGCCAAAAAACTTTACAAAAGGAAAAAAAAAAAAAAAAAAGNAAAAAAAAAAAAAAAAAACGGCAGAAATTACAAGCTTTTAATAAACCAATATCTGTCATTCTGTCTAGTAAAGGACTTTTTCTAGTAGAGCTTTTTAGGCATCACATAAAAGACAAAGACAATGAAAAATAAAGCTGCAATAAACTTTAGACTCCAGATGGTTAAAAGACTGAATTCCGGAGGTGAGGTGTTTTTTTTTTTTTTTGTTTTTTTAAAATAATGTTTCATTTCCTGCTGTCCATAAGTGAGGGCACAGATAAAGATAGTTCAGAAGCTCAGTGAGGAAGGAGAGAGGAAAGACAGAAGACAGGAAATGAGAAATCAAGGAAAAGTCTGTTAAGAAGAGAAGAAGAGGAAGCGGATATGATGCTGCACATTAAAACTTACTACAATGTAAATCCCTGTTTAATCTCTTCCTCTCTCCTCCTTCATTCTCTTTCCATCCGTCTGTTTACTACAGCAGCATTTCACTTTGTCTCCTCACCTAATTGTCTTATCCCAGTTTCATCTCTCCCTCCCCCTCCCCCTNCCCAACCTGTGGGCACTGGCCTGTCCTTCTGCACCATGATATCATATACAGAGAGAGAACCAAGTCAGCTAAAGTCCCTCATTTATTTATTTAACAGGGACAATTGCACATTAATCAGCAGTGATATTACAGAAACCATAAATAAAATGTGACATGGTGAGCTAAAACATTATTTGCACCTGGAGTTCATTACACTGCTGCAGTCTGGTCTCTGTCTATTCTAAAAATTACTCACTAAAATACTGAAATGCTAATTACTCAAATAGCAACTTATGTATGTTTCTTTAAAAAGTATATTTTATACGCTATACATTTTAGTTAATAACCACAGATGTAACCTTCCATCAAGATGGAAAAAAAAAAAAAAANAAAAAAAAAAAAAAAGCAAGTTGTGTTCTTGAATAAATGAGTCCCACAACACCTCCCACAATGCTGCTCTGACCTTGACCTCTGCTGACCTTTATTGATCTCTGCCAACAGAGATCAATAAAACATCATGTACTGTCTTTACCTGCTTATTCTGTTCATTGTGAATGTTTTTTTTTTTTTTTTNTTTTGGGGGGGGGGGGCACTATCCCAGTATCTGGGTGGAACAGAGAGTCACAAGAAGAAATGAAAACTTCATGCAGAACTCTGCACTTTGATTCCAGGTGACTTCATCGCCACAGGAGAGATGTGATGCTGGCAAGTATGAATGTCCAAGACAAAGTCAAGTAGGCAGGACGGCTGTGTTCCCACTGTGTTCTCACTGTGGGACGCCCACTGAAACATCACATAACACGGATACAGACAGATAGAGAGGTGGAAACCCCGCCATATGCATCTCTATCTCTCAGTAATACTGGAGTTGAGTTCCAAAGCTCTTATTCATTTCCACGTTTTTACTTCCACTTTTTAGTTAGTGTCAATTATTTCAGCAGCAAAAACATCCCCTTTCTGAATTACCTAAATTAAATTTGAACTCAATCATCCTGTGTGATGAGTTTCCATACTGACGTTATGTTCTGTTTTCAATTTTGACTTTAACTCACTTTGATCTGAAATCGATAGAAATGTCACTACAGCCGGCTGCAGCTGGAGATCAGCATAGAACTGATCGAACCTCTTATCTTTCATCACATAAATACTGTATGAGCTCCTGATAAAGGCTCAGTCAGGGATTTAATTACATGAACGCAGCTGGAACTATTATAAAGCTCTTGCTCAGGTATTGGAACTGTGTCAGGAAACAAAATGAATGTAAAATCAAACAGGCTAAAAAAGATAATATAAATGTAATATAAGGAACAATAAAACCATTTATCTTTCTGAGGAGGATTCAGTATATGAGGCAGCAGGGGCAGGGCCAACAACATCCAAAAGAGTAATCATGATTAAAACATAACAATTAATGGTTGCCAATATTTACAAGTTTAGCCACAGGATACAGAGTCAAGAATAGAAAAGTCTGTTCTTGATAGAAAAGTCTGTTCTTGACTCCAAAAATAAGAGAAGTAAGTTTTCAATGCCGTTCCAGTTTCCAAAAGCCTTGTTCTACTTTGCCAAAAGGACGGATTGTTCAAAGTGTTCAGTGAACAAAGTTTGCTTTTCTACTCTGCCAAGGACTCCACAATATTCAGGTCAGATATAAAAGAGGAATTCATCATTGACAGCTCCTACGCTCAACACTTCCATCCATCTGTCTTTTTTCTATCAAACTTAAAAGATGAAATGGCTCTAATCATCAGGTGATTAGAACTCAGAATCTCTGTGGAGGTTCTGAGTTATTGAGGTCATGGAGCTGTAGTTCAACTAAACCAGACTTTCTGTTTAGTCTTGAAAACATTTCACAACTCATCCAAGTGGCTTCTTCATTTCTGAGTCAGGAAAACATTTATCCTCTGAGTCGTTCACACCTTGGACCAGGTGACTCTTTGTGTCACATAGGACACCTGAGTCTCAGTCAGTGGCCATCAGTGTGACCCTCACATGACCCACGTTTTTGAGGTCTGACAGCAAGAAAAATAGCAAATTGAACAGTTGTGACGTGAAGCTCGTGATAATCTAGTTGATGTATGCAGATTTAAAATGAGAAACTTTTTCTAACAGCTTTCAGTCAGTGCAGCTGTTACAAAAGTTAACTTTAGAATCCATGCATCCACACTGATAACACAGAAAACTGACATATGCGTATGCTCAAACTGAAACAAACACGGGTGTGTGTGTGTGTGTGTGTGTGTGTCTTGTGTCTGTGTTTGTGTCTGTGTGTCAAAGCGTTGGCTGTATGATGTGAGGAAGTGATGAAAAGAGGTTTGTTATCTGTCATGTCTGGCTCTATTACAGCTGATAGGATCAGCAGACTGCCTCGTATACCAACCCACAATAAAATCATGACCTGACAGGACACTGTACAATTTGAAATATGGCACCTATTCACATGGACGTTCTCTAAGACCATCCCGGCAGCCATTAATTCAGAGTCAGCCTGTAGTAACTCATAGCTGTAATGCTGACAGCTTCTTCTCTTAAAATCAGTACAAGATATTTAATCTCTGACATCTTCTTCTACAGGAACATAAAAAACAAACATCAACCTTGACTATTTATTTAAAAATGAAACTGACAGTTTGTTCCAGCCTCCACTGCACAGAAAAACTGGATGCAGTCACAACTACAGTAAATACAAAAGTCAAATACTTATGAGAAGTTCAGTCATGGCAGTACAACGAAAGAAAATGAAAAAATAATAATACTGCGAAAACAAAGGAAAATTGAGATAAGATTAATTTGGCAGCAGATAATGAAAAATATCAGATGTAAAGGACATGACAAGAAAAAGCAGTTTACAGCATCCAATCAACAAACTGACCTTACTTTTTTTTTTTTTTTTAAACNTTTTTTTTTTTTTTTTAAACAGAAGTGGTTTATAACCACAGGGGTATGAATCCCTGGAGAGTCTGGCAGAGTGTTAAGTACCCTTTGAGCCAGACTTTTAATCCAAGACTGTGACTCCAAGATGTGAATATGCCTGTGGTTAGGTGAAACGTTAATCATCCCGGTGTGGAAAATGGAGTATTAGCTGTGTGAAACTAGAGCAGGTCAATGCTCAGAGAGTTTGAATAAAAATAAATTCTGCTTAATAAAAGACATAAGGGGAATTCCTAGTCTTAGCAGGACTGCACTGGCTAGATAAAGATGGAATTTTTTAATCATTTTGGGTGCGAAATAACAAAAAAAGTATTATGTTGAAGTGCTGTTAAAATTTTATCAGCTACATAAACTGCTCAATGCTCAAAACTCACAGAGATCAAAGTTACACCAAGGCTGCACAAGCCTCGATTTCTTCATTTAATAATATAAAATATTAAGGATTTTTTTTTTTTTTTTTTTNTTTTTTTTTTTTTTTTTACACATACATCTGCATCAGGATCAGCATCAAAATCCAGACAATCATGCTGATATACTGTCATGATTTTTTGGAGAATACCTTAATTCAGTCTTGGAATATTGTGGCTGAATTGTGTAAATTTTACAATGAATCACTATCCTTACCTCTGAGTTTTGGCCAATTAAAATTCTATAGCACCATTAAATATCAAACGACATCAAGTTTTTTTTTGCCTGTAGCTCCAATGTGTTCAATATTGTGGCAGTTCATGTGAAGTACGCCATGTGTATAAGAATTTGTCCAGCAATTGCAACAGTTTGGAATATCAAAAAGCGAAAGAATAATGATGTTCTGAGCTTGTCCAAATGTACACCTTTTTTTTAAGCTTGGGTGAAATTTGTAGGAGGAGTGATAGAAAGACTGTTTAGCAAAAAACAAAAAAAAAAAAAAAAAAANAAAAAAAAAAAAAAAAAAACTAAATGGTGAATAATTATGCATAAAGAATTTGTCTTGAACTAAGGAATCCAGAAAGAAAGAATTTTGCTGCTATGCTCCATTGCTTTATGCTTTATAAATGCTTTATAATATGTTGTGACTTTATCTACATAAAAAAACTACTCCCATATTGCTTGAACATGGCCTAACATTCCCCCCCACATTTCACTGTAATCTGTTAGGCAGTTTTCGAGCTGCTTGGCAGAGGAAACTAAATGGTTACTGCAGTTCTCTGTTGCAGCTCTCTGTGCTGGAAATGCCCAGCAGCAGATGCTCAGGATGAAAAGTGATTGGTCGATTGGTTTCAGCCTGCTGGGGTAAAACCAGGCGATGGCCGGCGGTGACGAAGCAAGAGATCACAGAGCAGAATACTGAATACACAGAGCGGCAGGCAGCCTGTACTGTACCAGGGTGTTTGTGTGTGTGTGTGTGTGTCCTGTATGAATTCCTGTCTTTTTCAGTGTGTACCTCTACAGTCACATGTACTAAAACACACAATACACTAAACACAATCAGTAAAACAAACAAACAGTTTACACACAAAGGCATACTGTATGCAGCAAACCATGCACACAGCATTTACACAGAAACTAAATACAATGCACAGACACACAATAAATTCCTTTCTGAGGCCCTAGCGTGTGTGTGTGTGTGTGTGTGTGTGTGTGTGTGTGTGTGTGTGTGTTTGTGAAGACATGCTTGATGTTTATATGTTATATGCTAAAGCCTGTGACTAATAGAAGTGATAGAAAGATCCTGCAGAAAGGTGCACAGAGCGATAGAACATTTTCTTTTTGCAGTCCACAATTTCTCAGTAATGAACATCTTGTTTCACTAGCCTCATTGTCTCACACAGACCAGACCGCAGGAAAGCAACCACGTTATGAAGAAGAATGCATTAACGACAGTGTTAATGTGTAATGAAAGACCGATAATAAGCCAGCCAGCATATTGATTTATTCATTAAACTTCTGTTACAGTATATGTTGCCATCATCAATCAACTGAACAGCCTCAGTCAGAAGGAAATAAACCATATCAGATGATATGCTCAACTGTGATCTCTTTCATCTGATCGGAACACTCAGAGATCCAATCAACTAGTACAGAAAATTCAAAGACTCAGTTAACACCTTATGAAATATAAAACACTGCAACTCACCTCCCTCTGTGTGTTTCTGTTTGATACAGACTGCCCTCTGAGAAAAACCATACTCTCAAAAAAAAAAAAACAACCAGTATGAACCCTTTGAAAACGCAGCTGAGAGGTCAGGAAGCCTGAAAGAGGCTGTGAACCAATACAATCTAAAAAATCATAACATAACTAAAAAAACAAACCTGCTCTTCTCAGTGCTGCAGGCCAATGAACACCATGTAAGAACAACACGTCAAAATGAATGTTTGCTGATGGGAGCTTCTCCACGCGCCTATCCATGCCTTTCACTTTTAAACAATCAGCCTAGTCAATTCATTGCCATTTCAATTTTAATAATAATTCTTCATTTGACTTAATAGCCATTTATGAATTTAAAACGCTGGTTCCTGCACCTACTCAAATGTGAGGACGTGCTGCTTTTTTCTGTCTCCTATCACTGTAAATAAACTTTTGGATTTTTAAATTGTTGTTCAGATAAAACGAGCAACAGAATGATACATGGGCTTTTAGAAACCTTGTAATACGAATTGGTTACTATTTTGAAAATGAATATACTAAAGAGTTAATCAAAAATGACATATAAGAATAGGACTGAAACAACTAAACAAGATATAGATTCAAACTATTTAAATATTCTAATGGATTAAAAATGCAAATATGTAAAAAATGTCAAAATGTTTTCTGCTTGAAATTTCTTCAGTGTGGGAATTTACATCTTTCCTCTGTTTTATATCTGCTGTGTGTTTGTCAGTATTTTTGAAAGTTGACTGACTGTCTCATCAATTAATCAACAAGAATGTTTAAATAACAGATAAATTCATATTGAAAATAATATGAAAATAATCATTATTTTTAGCCCGAAAAATGAATATGAAAATAATCATTATTTTTAGCCCCAAAAATGAATAGAATTATCTGTTGCATCCCAATTTAGAATATATTACATTTCTGACCCTGCTCTACTTTTTAAAAAAAAATATTTTCAGTTTTAAAATTGTCAAATCTTATGGCAGGGAAAACCCTTCACCTGAGAAATTGCTTTTGACTTATATGTGGTCAATATGATGACCAAATCTTGTAGTGTACCAGAGACACAGAATTTACAGCCATTTGTCCTAATCTGGCTGTTTTCATTTTTACTGCCTTAAAGGAACATACCGGTCATTTTGCATGTTTGAGTCTAATATATTCAATTTTCATACAGGTAATGTTACTGAAAATCATTTCCCAAAGCATACTACTGGAATGGTGAATTATTCTTTTTTTTTTTTTTTTTTTNTTTTTTTTTTTTTTTTTTACCTTCCAGACCACCATTGGTTTCAGTTCATTCTGGAACGCTTTAAAATCAACTTGTTGATACTTCAAACATTCTTAGGATAATCCATTATCTCGAAGGACATGTGCATTCAGGCTTTTTTTTTCTTTCTTTCTTTCTTTTTTTTTTTTTTANTTTTTTTTTTTTTTAGAAGTTTAGTGTTTAAGCACAATACAAAGTGCCGAAAGTGCCTGAATGCATGTCTCCACTGGAGAATTTCATCCCAAAAGAAGACCTGCGTTTATCAAAAAATTTAAATGACCATGACTTCATAAGGCTGCATAACTATTAGCAGGCACAACATTGTTTTTTAAGGTGGGTGTATAGCTTGGATATTTGATTTTGAAAGATTAAGGGATTTGTATCTGGAAAGCTGAAATATGGTTTTATCCTTTGGGAAATGGTTGTCAGTAACGTAACATGTATGAAGACTGAATTTATTAGGCTCAAACATGCAAAATGGCTGGTATGGTCCTTTAATCATATCCCATTAACACCTATTACTTCACTGCTGCACTACTCTTGGTCCACGGACTGACCTTGCTTAGGCGATCTGCGCAGTTATCTGATGTCCTGTTTCATAACAAACCTTCATGGTATGATAATTAACAGTCTTGAATTGAGACAGAGATCATGTCGAATTGACCATCTATCGATCTGTATTGATGTGATATTGATAAAAGGCACAGCGGGTCTCTGTGGTCACCTCGGCAGAAACGTGATCTGCCGTTTCAGCCGCAAGACACGCGATCAATCATCGTGATTCCCACCAAACGTCCACAGGAAAGATGCGGTTTGAGCTCAACAATGAGACAACATCCGACATTTACCCGCTGAGGTTTGTTACTACAGGAATACTCTCAACGGAAGATAAAACAAGAAAACCAGGAAAATAAACCCCGAAAAGCCAAATCACACAATCTTTCACGCTGTAAACAACCACAGAGACACAAGAAATGAGTGCAGCTGAAGCTATACAGACAACTTAACAAATTAAATATGCAGTCACAACTGAAAGCCATATTTCATCCAAGAGACAATATCTGATTTAGTTGATTCAACACGAACTGATATTTATACAGCAAAGGTTGTTTTTAGAGTAAAGATATACAAAATGAAGCTGAAATGTGAACCAAACGCTTTTCTTACCGTGGAACGTCTGTTAACCGGTCGACTCTTAAGTTTGTTGATTCCGTTTTTTTGTTTTTTTTTATCTGTCCGTTATTTTATTATTATTTTTTTTTTTTACGGCTCGTGCTGTCTCGTGCAGTGTAGCGAGATGTTAGAGCGCAGTGTGAGCGCGAGAACGTTCTGTAGCAGCAGCAGCGCGCGCGAGAGAGTGAGAGAGAGAGAGAGAGAGCACTGCAGGGGATAGCAGGAGATTCCAACCTGTTGCTTTACGTCAGCGTTTTCTCTCTCTATGTCTATTTCTCTCTATCTGTTTTCTCTCTCTCTCTCTCTCTCTACGAGTCTCTTTCTCTACCTCTCCTCTCTCTCTCTCTCTCTCTCTCTCTCTCTTTCAATCTTTATTATTTTCCCAAAGGGAAATTTAGTTTGCAGGCAGGTAAAAAAACACAACCACAACAACACATAATAGAGACATTCAATAACACAAGTTGCAATATGACCCCAATATGACCTCTCTCTCTCTCTCTCTCTCTCTCTCTCTCTCGTTTCCTTTCTTTTCTAAAGGCTTTACTGGCATTTCATATAAAATTACAGTATTGCCAAAGCACTGTGTATGTCCAACAAAAAGATTCAACAAGGCACAATGAGTTCACAAAGTGCTACTTATCAGAATACAGTAATATACTGTATAAAAAAATAGAAAGCTAGTAATAATAGGATGAAGTAAGACAGATGTATAAATGAGTAAGGATATGTTGTCATTTAAGATTATTCATTGAAGTAATTAGAGAAAAAGCAAAAATAAATAAAAAATTAAAAATCTCTCTCTCTCTCTGAATAATGTTGGATTTTTACAGGATTTACAGGATTTTATACAGGATTTTTGGATTATCCTTACAGTGCATATTTTACCATGATGTTTTTGTTTTGTGCATTCAGTAGTTCTGTGTTTAATATATTTCCACATTCTGTCTCTTAGTCTTTCTTAGTCACCTTCCTTCATGCAATGTCATACCATTTACGTACATAATGAATCACAGCAGTATGTAATCACATGTAAAACGACAGCATTTAATGAATGCATATCAAACAGGGCTGTAGAAAGGGTGTTTGTGTATTAGCCTCTCTGCGTTTCACATCAGTGCAAGATGTCCTGGCAGTAAATCTAGCATAAGAAGCACAACAAATCATGGATGGCAGAAGACATCTTCATTGTCAGGCTACAGTTGTTACATAACCACAGGCCTGCTCAGCATTTCAATCACAGTATTATCTGCAACAATAGCTTTTGATTGTGGGGTTGCACTGATGCAAACACACAGAAAATGCAGCATGGACCTCAGACATCAACACGTATCTATGAGCAGATATGTGTGTGGAAGAAACGAAGCTGAGAATTTAGTTATTTCATCACTAAAATATCCTGTGTAAATATGATGAAATGAAGAGCAACAAAATGGCAAATGTGAGTGCAGTTAAACATCCAAATAGGCTGTTTTTGATTATGTAAAGCAATTCCAATTTCTGTCGCACCTGGAGTGTATCCTGCCATGCGGACTACTTTTTATTGGCACAGCTCAATTTGAGAACTGCTCATCCAAACAGTTTTGATGTGACATTGCACGTCCTTGGGTCCTGAGCATACCTGCCAAATTTCAAATTTTCAACCTCATACTGGGCTTCATGCCAGGTTCTCAAGATAATGGTGCCACAGATGTACGGATGGACAGAGATTCTGGCTTTATAGTTAAGATGTTTAGTATTTTTTGTATAATTTCTCTAACACTGGAAGATCACTGTTTCAAATTCACAGTTTGAAATATGGATGACAGCCCTTTAGCAAGGCATTTCTATTTACACTGTCATAGGGACTTACAGGCTAAAGGCAGCAGACTGTGGATACACTGGAGTCAATGTAGGCCAAGTATGAATGTGTATGAATGTGAAGTAGGGCACCATCAGAAACGAAAACACTCCGAGTTTAATATCCCAGATGAATAAAGATTAGAGAGAGAGAGAGAGAGAGAGAAATAAGTTATCAAGTGTTTCTTCAGGGAGAAAATAAGAAATAAAGGCAAAAAAAATAATAAAACTTAAGTACTGCATATACAGTAAAGGTTTTAAAAAAGATGTATGTATATACTGTATGAATACACACACACACACACACACACACACACACACACACACGGACACTGAGTCATTGGGGTCCTTTCTGCAACTGCTATGCAGAGAGTTGTCATAGCAACTTAGTGCACCTTGAACCTTTAATCAAAATGCTTTACATCTGGACAACACAGGCATGGGTCGCTACGGTAACGGCAACCTGTACACAGGAGACAGCTCCCACATGCAGAGTAGTATATGTGCGCTAGATACACACACTCACACACACACGCGCACACACACACACACACACAACAGCTTTATTGCAGTGTTTGAGTGATGACAGACAGTAAAGAACATCTGTGCACTGAATGAGCAATTAGTCCGAGAGATATTGGACACACACATACTCACAAACAAATACCCACAACCACACATCCACACACACACACACACACCCCTCCATCAATTTTCCATCCCACCCTAGAGTNACCACACATCCACACACACACACACACACCCCTCCATCAATTTTCCATCCCACCCTAGAGTTCAGCTGAAGAAAGATCATAAACTAAAATACACAGTCACATATCTTTTCATAAAATTACTAATGGAACATTTTGTCATATTTGTTTGTAAGGGAGCACCTTTATTATTATTTTTTTTGCCAAAGTTACTTAATTTAACTGTTAGGTAATATACAGGTATACAGGTAATATAATCCCAGGAGAAGACAGGTTTTACAGAGAAATTAAATTACATTGGTACGTAGGTGTTAGCAGGCGAAACACTGAATTTGAAAATTGGTGTATGTACCTTAACATTTGATTATGAAAGATTAAAGGATTTGCCAAAATAACACATATACTGAATATAGTGCAGTAATATAATGAGTATGAGGGTAGTATTTATTGGACTCAAACATGCAAAACCACTGGTACAGTCCTTTAAGGACAGTCCTTTAAGGACAGTTTTTGTGTTTTGTGTAAGTGTATCTTGATATAATAGTACTCACTGGCCATATGTATGCTGGAAGAAATATTGCTTGTTGTAGTCTTTCTCCTTTCAGGACATGCAAATCTCCTCTCTAACGTGCATGCTGTAAAAGAAAATCAGACTTATTACGAACAGAAAAGAATTTTGTTTTTGTTTTTTTTGTCTGATATTTATAAAAAGCAGTGGGCTGTCTAAAGTGTCTAAAAAGTTTTGTTGACATAATCCCCTCATTTCCAAACAATTCCAGAAACAATTTGCTTTGTATTGGAGACAGGTTGGAATAATTTCACTGTACTGGCAGATTTTTGGTGATTTTTAGAGTAATCATTCATCACTAATTCATAGCATCATTTTTTCCACCACAAATTAAATTCAGATGTGAAAAATTCCACATTCACAGGTGAATATTACATTTCTGTCATTGTCATGTACATTTTTTACATGCACAATATATCAAATGATAATCAATATATATCTAACATTTAAACATTGTGCATGTGAGACTATTTTAAAAAATATTTTGTCGTGTTCTACATCATTCAGGAATATGAAGGCACTAAACAGACATTCATTTTTATGAAAAGTTGATTAGATGGAGCTTATTCTCATGCTTTTAGTTTGTGTGTTGATATATTGCATTTTTTTTTTTTAATTTTCACAAGATGAAAGCATGAAATATAGCAACCTATTTCCAAATTCTTGTTGATTTATTCATATCAAAATGATGAACTGGAACAATTCTGATCATCATTTACATTTTTGCAGTAATTTTATAATTTGCTTAAAATTTGCTTTAGTTAAAAAAAAACCCAAAGCTGTCAGTTTTTTCTCTTTATTTTTCTTACTTTACCTTTACCTCAGTTTATCTCTTTATCTAACATCCACCTCTTCCTGTGCTTACTTCCCTCTCATTGTGCTTTTCTTCATCTTTCTCCTTCATCTCATCAAATTCTCTCTTCTGTCTCTGACCTCTCGCTCTGTCAGACATGTTTATATTTGCCCTCCACTCTCCCTCTTCATCCTCCCTCCCTCTCTCTCTCGCCTCACCTTTCAGATGAAAAATTAGATTTCATTTTGTACTCAGAAGATAAAGGAAGAGACGGACTGTACCATCTTCATCGCTCACTACCTCCTCACTCGTCCGTCTCTCTTTCATCCAAAGCTGCAACAGGGAAATGAAATTTCTTTGTGTGCACGGAAAGAGAAATATGACTTTTTCTCTCTGCCTTTGCCTCCCTTCTTTCCTTCTCTCCTCTATCCTCTGTCCTTCACTTTTACACACTCCTCTGTCCATGTTATCCTTCTCACTCACTCTCTCTGTAACCACTTTTATTTTTCAAACCTTTCTCCTCCTCCTCCTCCTCATCCTTTATCCCTTCCTCCCAGTCATGCAGAGTGATTGAACAGCCTATTAAGTGCCTGCTGGCACATGAACAGTATTAAACAGAGATGTGTGTCTGCCAGGAGGAAGCAGCAGTGTGCATGGCAAAATCAAATCATGCTTCATACCACTGACCGCGTAGTATTTATTTTGTAATTGAAGCTCTGTTACAGCTGTTCAAAAGGCACAAAAATATGTAGTCTAGAGCTAATTTAATATTCAGTATCATTTGATGAAGATTCTCAGTCATCCAGGCAGTAGACAAGTTGTACAAAACTCAGTCAGGTCAACTGGATTGAAGTTTTTAATTCTGAAACGTTTCAGTATCCATCCAAATGGCTTTGTCAGTCAGAAAGTTCCTTCCATTTCTGACTGACAAAGCCATTTGGATGGATGATGAAACGTTTCAGAATTAAAAACTTCAATCCAGTTGACCTGACTGAGTTTTCTATAATTCAGCTTCATGGTTTTTCTTGGATTTACATTGTTTTAGTTTTGTCAGTCAGAACCAGAATAATGAGCTGATAATGACTGGAAGCTGTATGTTGATTCTCAGTGGGTCTAGCAGTAATTTAAGAGATAATTTCATAACACTGTTTTTCTGTAATATCTGCTTGTAACATCTAAAGCATGATTAAGGTTAAATGGTTATGTTTAGGCAACAAAAACAAAACTGGGTTAATGTTGGTGAAGAATTGTGTCCATGGGAAATAAAATATGGCTGAGATGTGGTTCAGGCGAGAGAACTAAAACCATTTGGTTATTACTGGGGAAGGACCGTGGTTAAGGTTGAATTAAAAGCATCTTTAACAGTTTAGTGCTCTGTGCATCCATGTAATCAGATATGAATCCCCCTTTTTTGGGCTGCATTCCACTTTAGGTAGATTTGAGTGCTCAATCTGTTGCCATGGAGACACAGTTGTTAACGTAACAGCCCCCAGTTGTCCTGCAGAGACAGAAACACTGACGCAGCTCTCTCTCTCCCTCTTTCTCTCTCTCTCTGTTCTGCTGCAATGTAGAGACAAATGATGCTGGTTTTTGCTGAGGTGGCAGAGAGAGAGAGAGAGAGAGAGAGAGAGAGAGAGAGAGAGAGAGAGAGAGAGAGAGAGAGGAATGAGTGTGACACATCAATGACAAAGACAAACTATCAGTAGGGGTGAAACTGACATGAAAACAAGACAGGGCAAAGAACTAGTGTGAAATGGCAATAACAAATGTAAAGACAAGAGCGAGAGGAAGGATTGGTGCAAAAAACAAGAGGATGACAGGACAGAAAAAAATAAGAAGCGTTGCTAAATGGATTAAGAGGGACTGAAAAAGGGAGAGAAAGCGAGTATATGAGCAACACTGCTCATGGAGCAACTGAGTGGAGGCAAAAGCATAATTAGCGTAAAGTACCAGGCCTAAAGAGCTTTACATTTAAATATACAACGTGTTTTACTGTCACCATGTGTGGATATAAATGGTGAAAACATGAGTCTTTCCTCTCATGTTTTTTCCCTGTAATACTTTTCTGTGAATTTTGGATGACAATTACGTTTCCTGTCGACTTCTGGCTTCATGGACTGACTTTCGTCTAAACAGTGTGCTACATGGGATCAATTCTGATGTCAGAGGGAGGGTGAAAGAGTGACAGAAAGGTTCACCATGGGTATGATTGATTACCCTGTTCAATGTGTGTGCGTTTGATGTGCTATATGTGTGTGAGAGAAAGTGTGCGAGTGAGTGTGTGTATTGGCTCCCATTTTCTATACATGTTGGAGAAAGAGTGTAGTGATTAGCTATCAGTAATTCAGTCACGTGCTATGCTCTGTGTGCGTGTGTGAGTGTGCTGAATGATGTCCCTTTGTGTTGCAGAGCTGTACACAGTGCAGTCGAGTGTATCCTCCACCTTCTTATAGCTGTTACATAACAACCTCTATTGCAGAGGAAAAGCACTGCAGAGGACACACACTTTTTTTTGTGCTGTGTATGATCTATCTCACTTACATTTTCATTATTTATCTTATGATTTGATCCACAGTTACAAAAGTAGGATGAGATTCTTCATTACTTTAATTTATGCTAAAAAATTATAGTCAGGGGTGCACATAATTTTTTTCAGTCCCGTACTAAGATGGTACCCCCCCCCCCCCCCCCCNGGTGGTGGTGGTGGGGGGGGGAGTATCACTCTCACTGGTTTGGGTTTATAGCTCAGATGTTCAAAGTAAAGCTAGAAGTCAAATGCTGACAGGTCTCAATCATCATCAGAATTATCTCATTACAAACCACTTTTTTTTTTTTTTTTTTTTTTTTTTTTTACAAATTTTCAAATAAGGCCCTATAATCAAAAACATAAACACATTAAAAAAAAAAATCATATTGACTGAGATATAACAGGACATTAAGCGTGTTAACATATAAAATATAAGAAATCATTTTCTGGTGGCAATAAGATTGAGAAATGGGCTTCAAATTTTCAAAAAAAGGTCTTCTTTCGCTGAAGTTCGAAAGTACTATCTGTTCGTAGCTGCAGATATTTGACATGAGTTCAATCCATTGTTGAAATGATGATGATATAACTGACTTGCATTGTCTTACACGGCTAATCGACACCACAGTTTACTATGTCCATGCACTAGATTCTTAGGCAGAACACCAAGCGTTAGTTTTTAGCACCAGCACTTAGCATTAGCACTTTTTGTTTTTGACTATAATTAAGGTACTGTTGATGTCAACTCAACACTTCCTGGATGTGTTTCACAATAAAAGTCTTCTGTCATGTGACCCACTGATGTGGCTCCAAACAAAGCTGATATAATAACATATTACACAGCAGGACATCAGTATGTTTTGTCAAGCATTCAGAGACAGCAGTCACAGTTTGACCTTGATTTTGTGTCTGTGCTACTTTTTAAAAAATGTTGGAAATGAGCAGGCTTTGAAATTTAATCAAAATGTAGATGAGAAGATAAAGGAGAAGGACATAAGGATGGGGAGTGTCACAGGGAAAATGGGAGTCCAGAAGTAGAGCTTAGCATCGTATTGGTTTGACATATTGTATACTTAAATTGAGATAGAAGTAGGTGTGTGTGTGTGTGTGTGTGTGTGTGTGTGTGTGTGTAGGATTTAAGGATTATTACTGCCAGAGACTGTCCACTTCACTGTCCAGATGGAGACAGAGACAGAGATTGGGTGAAGAATTGTGTGTGTGTGTGTGTCTTTGTGTTGGGAGAATTAAAACAAATGAACCAAGGAATGATGAACTTCTGTAAATGTTTTGTGTTTGCTTTTAAGGTATTTTTAACGGTAATGGATTTCCTAAAGATTTGACATGCTGTGCAAACTGCACACTTCCTGCTGCATTTTTCCACAATAAAAGTCTTCCAGTAGTTATGTCTAGAATACTGGCTGTAGTGCTAATGATGGATGAATTTTCTATCACTGTGAACATTTTAATGCAGGTCCAGATAAAAAAAAAAAAAAGNAAAAAAAAAAAAAAGTCCAAGGAGTATGTTCACAGCCAGCCGAGAAAACAAGGGAGCAATCTGTAACGTTATGCAACCAGACTGTAAGATCATCAGTAGCTTAAAATTTAACACTTCACACACACACACACACACACACACACACACAGACTGCAATCCAAATTCATTTGGTTTAAGACTGTGGATGAAAGGAAAGCTTAGTAACCAGGCAAACAGTAATTACCACTTTTAATTAGATTGAGAGAGAGAGAGAGAGAGAGAGAGCGAGAGGAACTAGAAGAGTTTAATTTCACAGCTCAAGTCATGAAGGAAAGGAAGCTGCAAGCAGCCATCAACCCAGACGGATTAAACCGTCTGATGACAAACTCTGGAAAAACGCCATTTTTTACACAACTGACTTAGACAGAATCTTCTGTGTTTTGAAGAGTATTAGGAAGGATTGTTATAATTTTTTAAAAAGTCCTTATTAGAGACTGTTGCTATTCAGTCCACTTGACTGACAAAATTCAGGACTAATGCATCTTTAAAGGACCATACCACCATTTTGCATGTTACATTACTGGCAATCATTTCCCAAAGGATAAAACCGAATTTCAGCTTTCCTGAAATTTTGCAAAATCTCTTAATCTTTCAAAATCAAATATTCAAGTGATACACCCACCTTAAATTGATGTTTCATTTGCTAAGTTACACAGCCTTATGAAGTCACGGTCATTTAAATTTTTCCATAAACGCAGGCCTTGTTTTGGGTCTATATTCCCTGGTGGAGACATAAATTCACTCCATGCTTTTTTTTATTGCGCTTAAATGCTAAAATTATGTAACTTCTGGTTTCATTTGTTTCATTTACTTACTACAATGGAGGTGAATAGAATTTCAAATGTGGTACTCAGAGCATTAAAAATGGCATTTGAAAACTCAGATAGTGTGTCGTTTCAACAACCAAGCTGTTGGTTGAGCAATGCAACGGCGTCGCTGATTGATGCATCAGTCTATCCACAGCAACTTTAACGATAAGAAGAAAAAAAAAAATCAAAGCTATTCGTCAATTTTTGTACCGTTTTATTTTTCATTTTCCAGCATTGAATGCAATGATCAAAATGCCTTACTGTATAAACAGATAAATTATGGCTCTGATACACAGGGGAGTGTCGACTTCATTTGACAGTAACCATCTCACCCCCCAGCGTTCCAAAGTCACTCATTCATTTCCTTTGAGATTTTGTATTGATTAGTATCTATTGACAGTTAGTAGAGATCTAAAGTGACTGCAGAGTTCACCTGGTTTTATGCTAAGGAGTGCCTGAGACTGAAACAAAAAGAAAAAGAAACAAAAAAAAAACAAAAAAACNTTTATGCTAAGGAGTGCCTGAGACTGAAACAAAAAGAAAAAGAAACAAAAAAAAAACAAAAAAACACAGAATAGTCCTTTATGTCCAGCTCTGTGCAAGACAGACAATTTAAGTCAATGTCAAAAGACAATTTAGGCATTTTAATGATCTTTGAACCACAAACTTGTGGCCCATATATGATGACAACCTAAAATTTTTTTATATTTGTCGACACACACCGCCCTTCTTCACTGTCTCAAAATGTTGCCTTTAGACTGGTGTTGAAGAAGTCTTACAAATATGAAACAGTTAAGGCCAGAGGTACTTTGACACTACATTAAAAATATAACAACTAAAAGCAGAAATCAATGGGACTAGATTGAATAAATGTTTTGGAAATGTTTTTACCAGTGTTGTTTCTATTGCAGCTGTTTATTAGTTGATGCTGTGTATCTTACAGCATCAAGTGGCTGTAGGAACCAAACAGTTGGTTACTTTTTTTTTGTTTGTTTTACTGATATGAAAGCAAGACCCTTTACTTCAACAGGAAAAGATCCAAAATCCAAAACAAATACTCAAATAATGACATCTAAATCCAAATAAAAACTGACAGTAAACAGTTTTTTTGATGTTGATGTTGCAAGACCTGCTATAAAAACACAAACGAGTCGCTGAATAGATTGTTGTATGCGTTTTTTGTCAACAGTTTGTTTTTGCACATAAACCATACACCTTATTTTGGATTATGGGAATCAAACTGTCCTCAAGCCAGGAAAACATTGTACCATTGTAACATTTACAGTACTTTTCTTCTACAGAAAATAGGATTGATATATGATTTTCCTACAGAATACGTATCCTTCATATCTCGTCGATGTAAGTTTAAGCATTTTCACATCTCATTTTTTTCTCTATTTTAAAAGTACCATATAAAAAAAATGTTGATTAACATGCACATTCTCTCCCTCGCAGTCTCATTATCAATCCAGCAGACGGTGAAGTCCCAAAGCCAGGGATGGAGCCAGTTTGGTAGGTGGGATCATGGGTAAACTAGGCTAGGTACCAGAACCCTCTAAATCTGCTTCAACATTTCAACAGAAGTTTGGATTTTTAGATACCTTCTGATTACACTGAACTAAACTGTGCGTTTAGGCAGGTAGAAAATCTGAGATAAATCCAACTCTTTGAAACTTGGTGATACCATGCTATGAATAGTGTCATTTAGCTTAGGCCAGGATTATAATTGACGTTAACTATGCATCCATGTATGCATGATGGCTGCCACAGCATATCCTGTTTCAGTTGAAGCGCTGGTTGTGCACATCCTCCAGAATTACCACTATGTTTGCAAGATGCAATGCCTACAAAAGTCAAGATAGTGACGAGAAAAATAGCTGAAATTTTGAGACGCTGATGAAGCACGGCCGTTTTCATTTAATGACCTCATGTATCATCCGCTGTTTCTTTCACCTTTGTAACATACAGTAAGTGGAATACTGATCTTCTTGATTGCTGCCATTTTTTGTTTAGACTTTTGAGCCAAATCTGAAGTAGTTTTTAAACTTATTTCTGTGCTGACCAAGGGTGATATATGTTTTGGCCCTTATACTGCCCCCTGGTGGACATTTTACTTATTCCTCAACACAAAAGAACATCTCTCCTGTATGCTGAAGTGTGTGTAGTTAAACTTAAGTATAATCCTGGCTACGTATTTACATCTTCCTTGCTTAATTTATACACTGCCTAGCCAAAAAAAAAGTCACCATCTGGATTTGACTAAGCAAATATGTAAGAGCCTTCCATTGTATAATTACTGTAGTGATTAATATGTTGCAACTGGCAACAAGTTATTAAACCCTAACTAATGCAGTGAGTAGCTTCTCATTTCTTAAACATGTCGGAAGACATATCCTGTGGTCGTGGAAAAGATGTTACTCTGTTTCAGAAGGGTCAAATTATTGGCCTGCATCAAGCAAAGAAAACAACTAAGGAGATTGCTGAAACTACTAAAATTGGGTTAAGAACTGTCCAATGCATTATTAAAACCTGGAAGGATGTGCTGGAGAAGACTTTACACAGCGGTCCGACTCTCCCATCATCAATACAAGATCTTGGCGAAAAATTAATGCAACTCTGGACAGAAATAAATGTTGTGACATTGCATACGTTTATCAAAATGATGCAACAGCGAATGCGTGCCGTAATCAAAGCTAAAGGCAATCCAACGAAATATCAGAGTGTGTGACTTTTTTTTTTTTTTTTTNTTTTTTTTTTTTTTTTGGCCGGGCAGTGTATTTCTCCTCAGCCATTTTAAAACAAGCATTTGACAGTGAAGTTTGTTTTTGGACAAAACCTTGACGCTGTTTTGCAGTATAAATTAATGCAGCAATGATAAGAAAACATTTAAAGGACCAGACTGGCCATTTTGCATGTTTGAGGCTAATATATTCCATTTTCATACATGTTACATTATTGACAATCATTTTCCAAAACATACTACTGGAACGGTGATTTAAAATGTCTTCCTACCTTCCAGACCGCCATTGGTTTCAGTTCATTCTGGTACGCTATTAAAATCAACTTGTTGATACTTGAAACATTCTTGGGATAGGTAATCCATCATCGTGAACAAGATGTGTATTCAGGTTTTTTTTTTTTAAGAAGTTATGTAATTTTATCATTTAAGCACAATAAACAGCACAGAGTGAATGTATGTTTCCACTAGGGAATGTAGTCCCAAAAGAAGACCTTCGTTTATCAACAAATTGAAATGACCATGACTTCATAGAGCTGTGTAACTATTAGCAGGCAAAACATTGATTTTTAAGGTGGGTGTATCACTTGAATATTTGATTTTGAAAGATAAGAGATTTTTCAAAATAAGGGAAAGCTGAAATACAGTTTTATCATTTGGGAAATGATTGTCAGAAACGTAATGTACGAAAATTGAATATATTGGGCTCAAACATGTACAATCGCTGGTATGGTCCTTTAATCTTTCAAAATCAAATATGCAAGCGATACACGCACCTTAAAAATCAATGTTTCGCCTGCTAATACTTACACAGCCTTATGAAGTCATGGTCATTTAAATTTTTCCATAAACGCAGGTCTTCTTTCGGGACTATATTCCCTGGTGGAGACGGATTCACTCTGCGCTTTTTATTGAGCTTAAACGCTAAAATCACGTAACTTCTAAAAAAAAAAAAAAAAAANTAACAAGTTGATTTTAATAGCGTACCAGAATGAACTGAAACCAATGGCGGTCTGGAAGGTAGGAAAAAAATTTAACTCACTCTTCCAGTAGTATGCTTTTGGAAATGATTGTCAGTAATGTTACATGTATGAAAATTGAATATATTAGGCTCAAATATGCAAAATAGATGGTATGGTCCTTTAAGGGTAAGACGACAGGTTTGACCATACCTTATGTTTACTGTGATGGACTCTCTCGCTTTGTGTAAAGTCAGTTCTCATTGCCTGTGAAAACCTCCCACAGCCAAACTTCCAAACTGGGTCCATGACAGGCTCTACATTTACCAGTGTTTCCTCTTTATAATTAATATTAATTAGTAATCGATAACTCACAGCTCACACTGCAGACAGAAGTACCAACCCTCAGACCTCATAAAAATAATAAAACACTACAATCAACTTGATTATGTACCCTAACACCTCATGACAAGACACACACACTCGCACACACACACACACACACACCTTAATAAAAAANCCCTAACACCTCATGACAAGACACACACACTCGCACACACACACACACACACACCTTAATAAAAAAAAAGAGAGAATGAAAACGAATAAAATGAAATTTGACAAAATTTCAGGTAGAAGATGAGAATAACAGTCAGACGGATGGATAAACACCCTGACTGAAACCCAGAGAAAAATTACAATGGGCTATGAAGACAGCTAAAACACACACACACACACACACACACACACACACACACAGAGCTGGTTGGCTGTTGTGGTCCAGCGCTTTTACAGACAAGGTAGAAAAAGCAAGCATCAGTACAACAAACTTCCACAAGTCTTTGGGGCTCTGGTGAAACACTCCCTAACCAAAACTAAACTGGTTCCTCGTACCGGCTGGGATTGAGGCTATGAAAAATATGAAAGATCTGCCGAGGATCTTACTAATTATAATAATAATAAGGATGTCAGCCTCCGTCCTCCTCTTCAAATCTTCATCCAGTGGAGTGTTGAAAAAGAAGTGTGTTGGAGAGGTGACAGGAAAGAAACTACCTCTCCCCGTTTTCTCTGTGAAGACTAGAGGGGGGTTGGGTGGGTGGGTGG
>VXCM01003849.1:42881-101129 GCA_014773175.1 Lucifuga dentata
GGGGGGGAGTATTGGGATATCAGGCTTTGGGTCAAAGGTCACAGTGCCAAGGAGCAGTCAGTGAGACTGAAAGGGAAAAGAGGGAGAGAGAGACTCTAGATTTTCACTGCATTTAGGAACAAAACCAGTGGCCATCACCATTCTTGCCTCCCCCCAAAAAGGAGGACAAACAGAAGGAACAGGTAAAAGATCGAAAAGAAGGAAGGATGGGTATGATGAGAGATAGGGAGATGGACAGATGGATAAAAGAGTGCAAGACTAGCTAGCGGTTGTTCTTGGCGGCTTCCTTTGCGGCAATAATGAGAGGAGTAAGACTGGAGAGAGGTTTCGCCATCTTCAGAAACTGGTGCTGAGAGAGAGAGAGAGAGAGATGAGAAACAGTAGTGATTACTTTGTTTACCACACAGAGAGAGAGAGAGAGAGAGAGAGAGAGAGAGATGCTGTACCTGCAGTAGTTCTTTAGCTGACCCTCTCTTCTCCACGTCCATCTCCAGGCATCGGTTCAGGAAGTCTCTGAATATCGTTGACAGTTTTTCCGGGTTCTGGAGCTCCGGCGTCCCATTGGTTGCTATGAGATACAGCGCCTACACGACATACCGCGGTAATGAGCTAAAGCAGCTGGCAGCCTGTATGCTAACACACACATTGCCCTGCTTGCTGTTGTTGGAAATATAGGAAGATCTCCATGTTATAGGTGTGTTAAAGCTGACATTTTTATATTTCTGTGTGTGTGTTGATTGCAAATTCTTTAAAATACTCAGAAAATTCTCCAGATAATAAATCAGTACTACTGGGCTGCTGCTGCTGTTAATCTCGGTGCATGAAAATACAAAGTTGGTGAGAAATCCATCCCTTATTGCCTCTGCAAAGAGGTTATGTGAAGTTGAGTTTGCTGTAAAATAAAAGGCTTGCAGCTCCCTAAAGATGTTAATGTACTATACCTTGGAGTAATAAAAGGGGATGTAATTGCTAAAAAAGATGGTATCTGGCTATAATATTACTCATCGCTGGCGAGAAAGCAATTACAAAGAATCGGCGCAAATCGGAACCTCCAGGGCTTCAACAATGGGTGGATATAGTTATGGAAATCTTTGTAATGGAAATGATGACTTTTTCTCTAAGATCAAAAGGAGAGGCCTTCATCAGAAAATGGGAGAAGCCTGCATCTCAGAATAAGAGGACGCTACCTTCCTGTGAACTGAGCGGATATGGACAGCTGGGACGATATAATCAGACTATACAAACTCTTATGCCCCATTGTGTTTTTTTTTCTTGTGTTATGTCTTGTTCCTCTTGTAAAGATGCAAAAATTCACTAAATTAAAAGCTTAAAAAAAAAAAAAAAAAAAAAGGCTGCGGCTTCTTAAGAAACAAGCAGAGACCCTGAGATTTTTGTGCCAGCAGCTAAATTGTAGCGTTGGGGCATTAACCCTGACGTTGATAATAATTTCAGCCCTGCAGCAATAAAGAGAGCTTCCTGTGCTTCCTGACCAGTCTGCAGGCTGAAGCAGGAAAGGTTAACACTTTAAAATTAATGCTAATGGACATATTTCAATTAAATTTAGCATGGTGACTCAATTTTTAATAAAAAGAGGGTTTTTTTTTTTTTTTTTTTTTAATTGGTGGATTTTGTTGGCCTTGGCGGAAGTATGCACACTCAGCGTTATTGTTACTCTGAGTGAATAACTCACCCTTAGTGGGTTTTCATTCAGGTATGGAGGCTCTCCCTCCACCATCTCTATAGCCATGATGCCCAGAGACCAGATGTCCACTTTGGGGCCGTAGGCTTTTCGGGTCACAACCTCCGGAGCCATCCAGTACGGAGTCCCGACCATAGTGCTGCGTTTACTCTGCTCAGGAGTGATCTGGGCACAAAACCCAAAGTCAGCTGGAAGGAAGAGAGAACTAAGTTAGTCTGATTAGTCACCACAGTGACTACATGTCACTACAGCTGAACACTTTTACCTTTAGTATTGTTAGTACTGACAAATGTGCAGAATACCTTGATATATTTAGTGCATTTAGAGTAAATTGTTGATTTGAGTAGATATTTATATACAAGGAGAAAAACATGAATAGCGCTGTGGATACGGATATGTGTCGAAATCTAAATTACCCCTGTTAAGGGGTAATTTAGATTTCGACCTAAAATTTCCACACAATAGTGATCTGGAAGTCAAAACAGAATTAGAGCTCCATCTGCTGGTAAAAATGAACATTTACAAAACAATTCCAAATCACAATCACTACTAATAAAACTACAGAAAAGGAGGAATAAATAAAAAGGGCTATGAAATTATTAAATAATAATAATAATAAAAACACACACACACATTTGTAGCTTATCACAATTTCCAAGTGTAAGTATGTTTGAAGTTTGAAGTCACTAATAGCACAGTCACGATCAAAATCAACAAAAAAATTACTGCATAACACCATATTTTCAGTTTTTGATAATAGCATTACATATTCTACATCTATACGTAATCGGCTATTTTTTTTTTTTTAAAACTTCAATTAGCTTAGACGAAGACTGGAACATTAATTACTTATTGCCTGTGTTTTGTTTTTTTAATTCATATTTAATCACATTAAAATACATCACAACAAGAACAAAACAATAAACCCCGAAGACACAACAAAGCACAAAACACAACAAATGGGAAAAAAAAAAAAAAAAAAAANTTTTTTTTTTTTTTTTTAACTTCAATAAACATGATTTAGCTTAGATGAAGACCGGAACATTAATTAATTATTACCTGTGGTTAACTAGAGGAAAAAATTAGTGAAGTAATAAAACATATTTTCAGTTTGTGACTGACTGAGTTTGACGGAGCCGTCCATGCCCAGCAGGATGTTGTCGCTCTTGATGTCTCGATGGATGACCTGGTTAGAGTGAAGGAACTCCAATGCCTGTAGACACTGGAGGGGGTGGTGGGGNGGGGGGAGGAAGACAGAGGGTGAGACAGTTTGTCATAGTGGCCATCATATAATTTTATTGTTTTTTATTACTCTTTATTACTCTTTTCTTAAAAATCTCTTACTTCTCTGCAGACAGCGGCGATCTGGGCTTCGTCCATGCAGGTTTCCGTGACAACATCAGTCAGAGAACCTCCAGCCAAGTATTCCATCACCACCCACAGCTCGTCACCCACCAGGTAACTATGGCAACCACACAGACATAATGTATTTATATGAATAACAGGAACTACTTTTTAACTTCGAAATTATGCGTTTCCTTCGATGATTGAGTGGAAATTCACTTCAGGAAGATGGGATTCATGTCATCAGACACGGTTTGTGTAAACTACGACTCTGACCAACGTTATGGTCCTTAAATCTTTATGTGTACTTTCTCTCTCACATACACACACAAAAAAACACAGTAAATCAGCAACAGTGAAAATGTTGTTTCCATGGAGATGACAGCGTTGTCACCAGTCATGTACATGTCTGTCATGTCTGTGGAGGCAGACAGGTAACTACGGTAACCAGATACTGGGGTTTTATGGGAAGAAAGGACATTGTTGTTGTTCCAGAGTCCTTTTCTTTCTCTTATTTTTCTTGTATAAGATTCTCACAAGTACAGCTCACTGCTTTGGCAAAACTGCGTATGAACGGCGTCTAACCTGTCCAGGTAGTTGACGATGTTTGGGTTCTTGTTTTCCCTCATCACCAGGATCTCATTGATGATCAGTTCCTTCTTCGGCTGCTGCTGCAAATTCATCTGTTTAATAGCAACCTGACAGATGACAGAAACAGAAATACAGATTTGACTTTTCTCATTTCCACTGCACTTAAAGGACCATATCATCAGTTTTGCACATGAGCCCAATATATATAACCCACATACACATTATGTTATTGACAACCATTTCCCAAATCATACTACTGGAGCGGTAAATATTAGAATTGTTTTTTCCTACCTTCCAGACTGCTACTGGTTCCAGTTCAATCCAGTGTGCAATAAAAATCAACCTGAAATGTGCTTGAGATAAGTCATCCATCACAGCGAACACGACGTCTGTTAAACTTGTTTGTTGAAGTAACTTTATTTAACCAATCCAACACAGAGCTACAAGGAAGAAAATTTATGTCTCCACCAGGGAATGTAGTCCCAGAGATATATAGTTACAGAGAAATTAAAAACTAACATCCCTTCTACATCCAGACTTACATGTTAGCAGGCAAAATGTTGAATTTTAAGGTGTGTGTGTACCACCTGAACATTTGATTTTGAAAGATTATGGAATTTGGCAAAGTAACAAGAAAAGTATAGTTTTATGTTTTGGAAAATTGTTGTCAGTAACATAATGTGTATGCAGGTTGTATTTATTTAACTTGAATATGCAAAATCACTGGTAGGGTCCTTTCAGACTTGCATTCATAATGCAAAAAGTAGAAACTGGAGATTGTATGTTACATACTGAGAAAGCAGAGAGGTTGGAGAAAGTAAGAGTACAATAAAAGTAAATAAATAAATAAGGAGACGGGGGTTTGTTACCAAGAAACAGGAGAAGTAAAAATAAAGATGAAATTGAGGAAAGAGGTGGGAAAATATTAAAATTCAAATGCAGTGAAGACCTTTGGTCAGTGCAGTGTGACAGACATTAAAAACTGAGCATACAGTCTAATCCTCAGAGAGTGAAACTGAGCAGGATTAGCCGGACAGATCAACTCTCTTCTGTTAAAGTGAACCTGGAAGTCTCAGATATCCACTTAATTCCATTAAATTCCACAATGTCCTTGCTTTGCAAATTCCAAATGAGCTTAGCTTCCTCTCAGTTTTTCGCTTTAGTCCTTTTACTTCGCCGCTTCATTTTACCTAATGCAACATGGACACTCTGGATGAACTTTAAATTTCCTATTAAGCTTTTAACATCTTGGATAAATGCTCCTTTAACATTTAAAAAGGAATTCACTTTGAACTTTACCTCTCCCTACATTTGTAATCCAAACCCATTAGTCTGGGATTTAGTCTAGAAATTTTATCTTCTTTTAACTACAGCATCCTGCTTCAATTTAACTTATTTAAAAGTTATAGCTTTTTTTCATGAAGTTTTACACTGGCTGAACATTTTGTCTGTGTAAAATCATTTCTGTCATTCAGGTGATTTATTTCCCCTTAACTTCCACTAAACTAGATATTTCCTTTACCTTTAAGATTTTCTGTATGTGGGTTTAATGCAGCCAGGCAAAACTCTAAAACCAAATGGCTTGAATTTAACAGAAAACAGAGATTCCAAATTTTCCCAATTGGCAAATACGTCATAAAAATTGATAGAATATGGATGGAAAAGAGGCTTAAATGCAAAATCTGAACTAATAAGTAAGGAACTAACAAAAAAAGAGGACAGTAACAGATGGAGGAGGGACTTAGAGGTCCTACCTCCTGTCCTGTCGCGATGTCTATGGCTGTGTACACTGTTCCAGATGCCCTGAAAATACAAAGCATGAAAGCTACAATGAGACATAAGGCATTTTATTACTGACTAAAATCCTTTTTACATCCTAAAAGTTATCTTTGAAAACATTTTAAATGAATTCCACTGTAATCATAAGCAAGTTTTAAGCCTGTGAGAGGCATAGATATAACTTTCTTACCATTTTTTTTATGTATACTTGTAATTTTATTGTTTGACTTACCCCTGTCCGATCTTCTCAAAACGTGTATATTTCTTCTTGGGGTCTCCCACACTTACAATTGTCCCTAAGGAAGAAAGAGAAGAAAGACAAAGAAGGCAAAAACAAACTCAGTGATAAAGGAAGAAAACAGCAATGTGCAGAGGATCTCCAGTAAAGAAAGAAAGAAAGAAAAAGAAAGAAAGAAAGGAACCACAGTTGAAAAGCATTTACAGTATGTGTATTTTTCACCATTGAATTTGAATGGATAGTATGGTTGGGTTTCTTTCTATCCATCCTAATTCTACTCTGTTGATCACACTCGGGTCAGTGTGGCATGCTGACTGGGAGAAGAAAACAGCAGGAAGAAAGAAGTAACAAGAGAGAGAAAAGAAAACAGAAAAAAAACAAAAGATGACACAAAAAGAGCTGATAAACAAAATGGGGATGGAAAGAAATTCACACAAAACTTAAACACCTCAGGAAAGTAAAGGCTGCTGGTTTCATAGTGGTGCTACTAAACGTTCGGCGTGTATCGCTAAAGCAACAGACGGTAACAGACTTTGGCGGTGGCGTTGTTTAAAAATAACGAGCTGCATTGCCTGTGTACGAGCCAAAAGAAAAGCATTAGACAAAACCTCATCATCTTGACAACTGGCAATAATTTCTCCTCCCAAAATCTGAATTCAAAATTAAAAAAAATAAATATACACACTGCAGACCAGATGGTGTTGAAGGTTGGATTAGTAACCAGTAAGAGATAATTAGTTTTGCCATTTGTAGTAATAAATTAAACCAATTATACAATATATTAGTGTTATAACCAGCCATTTTTTGTAGCGTCAGGAAGTGCACACAGACAGATGGCTGTGGCCAAAACTGCAGAAAACGATTAAAGCCCATTGATAACTCATAGGAAGGGAGGTGTGTGNGTGTGTGTGTGTGTGTGTGTGTGTGTGTGTGTGTGTGTGTGTGTGTGTGTTCTCAAGCTACAGTACCAATAAGCTCCACACTAGGAGCACATACAAAAGCTTCCTCCAATTTACAGTGATTTCAATTCTAATTAAGGTGTATACATGACATTTAAAAAAATAAAACAAAAAAAACCAAATAATTACCTTAATCTGAGTGTACTCGAAGTTTTAACATACATGTAAACATATTGACTGGTGGTGTGAACTAACATTAATGGGATAATGCAAAAGAACACATGCCACCGCAGTGTGTTATCAGCCATTTGTGTGTGTTTAACCACCATTAAACTAGCAGCCTTTCAAGAAAGAGACAAACCTGTGGGATCTGGTTTATGATGAGAGAGAGAGAGAGAGAGAGAGAGAGAGAGAGAGAATCTGTAGTCCAGGAGTCAGAGTCCACAGTAGAAAAGTGACTGAAGGACAAAACTTCGAGACACTCTGTTACTGCAGCAGATTGCATGATGGAAAGAGAGAAGACGACCAATCACACGTAAGGGTTGGAGGGTTGGACAGTGGGGGGCGGGGACAGTGGACATCAGTCCTGTCAGTCAGAGAGACAGACAGACAGGGAGTGTCCTAGTCTTACCAGTAGAGGGAGACCTGAGCACATCTGGACAGGCAAGGGGCGTGATTTAAAAAATATACAAGCTTTTATTTAGGGGTTAGAAGAAGAACAACAGCAGCACATTTCAGTGTGGGGAGTATTTTTATGAAATTCATGCTGTTATTGTGAAGTTTGGGGCATGAATTAAAAAGTACACAAGCTTTTAATTTGGGGATTTAAAAAAAAACATCTAACTTCATTATGGGGAATTAAAATTATTTTTTCTTTCCAGAAACTTATAGGATAATAGGAATTAATTAGAACACAATGTTGGGAATTATGTTTTAAAAATAGAAGCTTTTTGTAAATTTGTATCAGAATATTTATCTTTGTATAAGAGTGTGGGTTAAATTATACATTCAAAAAAAAGCAATGATTGAAAAATGCGGGGATTTAGGTTAAAGTTTGTGCATTTTCTTATGTTTATACAGTCTTTTTTATAATGCAGCAATAGTTTGTTTTATTGTGAAAATTGATGAATATTTTAGTTTGACTTTAAATTACATTTTATAGAGCATATTTTGTGCATTACTCTGGAGATTTTCACGTTTCTATGAGCTCAGAATTTTAGACTGTATAACATCATGGTATATTTGTTAAAACATTAAATTTTATAATGCAAAGTATTTTTTTTCCACATCTCCTACCTCATAGACTCTGTGTGGTATGTGTGTGTGTGTGTGGTATGTGTGTGTGTGTGTGTGTGTGCNACCTCATAGACTCTGTGTGGTATGTGTGTGTGTGTGTGGTATGTGTGTGTGTGTGTGTGTGTGCATGCGTGCGCGAAAGAGAAAAACCCTTACGTAGTTTCTCCAGGATCTCCTCATCTGACATCTTCTTCTTCCTGGTTTTGTCCTGGGGGCGGGGCAGAGAGGGCCCGGGGGCGAGGCTTGCACTGGGTGGGCTGCTGGGTGCACCTTCTGCTGAGGGAGCGGGGATGGGGGCAGCAGCGGCTGTTGGGGGGGNATCTGAGAGAGAGAGAGAGAGAGAGAGAGAGAGAGAGCACATGTTTCACACTGGAAGAAGCTATTACACAAAATGCTAAAAAGGAGAAAAAGTAAAACAAAGCAGGGTTACTAAATTGTTAAATGTTAGTGTCCACTCTGTTTTCAGAACAAAGAGAGAGAGAGAGAGACAGAGTGTGTGTGTGTGTGTGTGTGTGTGTGAGGAGGCAGACAACAGAGACCCTTGAAAAACTGCTTCTAAATGAAAAACCCCAGCTCCCCATGTGACTGTCTCGCTTTCTCACACACACACACACACACACACACTCACACACACACACACACACACACACAGAGTAATATTTGGAGTCTGCACTCCAGACATTTTTTATATTCTGTATTTTTTATTTTTGGCAGGAAATTTTGACAGTAGAGGTGAACAGGAAAGAAAAGAATGCTGGTGGACTTTAACCATGTTTCCCATGTTTTACACTGCTGTGCTTTAAAACTAATAAAAAGTTTAATTAAACATTTTTGCAATGCATTTAAATGGAAAACACTGTCTAAACTTATGAGATAATGGTTTCTTTTCTACTTCACCAGTTTTCTTTTGCTTGTTTCCTTGCTTAATAATGGCAGTTTATTTACAAAAATATAAGAATAGTAGATATGGTGTCACCCGACAAAGCAGCAGCCAATTTCAACTGCAGTTCCTCTAATGACCACTAGATGCTGCTGAAGTCAATGGATAGAACTCCATATTTCTATCAAAATATGTATTCAACTTTTTTTTTTTTTTTTTTTTTTTTTTTTTTTNTGTGTGTGTGTGTGTGTGTGTGTGTGTATCCCCTTACTGATTTGGTGTGTTCGGGTCGGGGTGCGATGACAGGTGGGGGCTCCGCCTCGTCTTCATCCTCGTCCTCAGATACGGTTGCTATGGCGGGTGTCTCTGACACAGCCTTGGCGCTCTGCAGGGTGTCAGAGGAAGACAGAGGGTGGAGCCTCAATGACATCATTGTCCCTTTAGCGAAGAGTGACACTAGAACCATCATGGCTTCTTATTGGTGTGATGTAACTTCCTCCAATGTCACTTTTCTATCCCCCTTTCTTGTTTTTTCCTTGCGTTCCTATTCCTTTCTTTATCTCCTTGCCATCCTCACTTCCCGCCTTTCCACCTCTTTTTTCCTTTCTCTCTCTCTCTCTCCCTCCTTTCTTCATCACTCTTTGCACCTGAATGCTCTGCTCATATCTGTTTTCTAATGCCACTAATTACTCTTCCTCTTCTCCAACCTTCTCTTGCTCTCTACCAATCTGATCTGGTGTCCAAGCTGCAGAGCGAGACAATCGTGAAAAGAAGAAAAGATGCTGATTCACAATGCAGAGGGAGGGAGGGAGAGAGAGAGAGAGAGAGAGAGAGAGAGAGAGAGAGAGCATCAGCACTTCTTCACTTTCATTACAATGTCACTTTCTTTTATTCTCACCATCGTAGTTTTGGTTTAAGACCTCAATTTTCAGTAAAAACACTGTATATTGATGGAATATAAGTCTGAAGTATTCCGTCCTGCGTGCTATATTGTGTTCTACTGTCATTTGCTGTATTACAGTACTTTGTAGTATATTTTCCTGTCATCATGTACTTTGTAAGTTACTGATGTGCGACTGTGATGTTTAAAACTTTCAGACTTTAAATGTAAAGTGATTGAAAATGCCACAAATGCAAACTATGATTTATTATTGTTAATTGTTTTGTAGGATCCTGTATATGCTGTGATGTTTGTTCCTTTTAGTAAGATAATTTATCTTTTGCTCTATGGATATTAAAGGACCATACTGGTAGTTTTGCAAGTTTGAGTCCAATAACTACAACTTGCATACATATTACATTACTGCCAACCATTTTTCAAAGCATATTACTGAAGCTGTACATTTTAAAATTCTTTTTCTTACCTTCCAGGCTGCCATTGGTTTCAATTCATTCCAACACACCATAAAAAAAATAATCTTTAACAGACTTGAAACATACATGAAATGGGCAGTCTATCACAGTGAACCACTTGTTCTTATTTTTTTGTTGAATTTAATTAATTTTAGCATTTTAATGCTGTTGGAGTGATTCGTGGAGTGATTCTTCCTGGTGGTGCATTCATGTGCTACAGTGACAAACTTACAACAGAGATTTACATTAAACTGCATTAAACTGCACAACAGCATTACAATCACAAGCATGATGTTGGAACCTGAACACAGACTTTTCTAATATCCAACATGGAAATTAGAAAAGATATCATGAATTAGACAGATGATTGCTTTGAAGAGGAAACAAAAATAATTTTGGCAAACTTCCGAGTAGTAAGACAGTTAATCAGTCTAATTTATATGACAGCATTGAATGTGCCAATCCTCTACATCGAAGGTATATTTTTAATTGCATTAAAACACTATAATTAAGTAACTTTGACAAAAAAAACAAAACAAAAAAAACTTGTGGTTCACTGTGATTGATCACCTACATTTTCTAGCGTACTAGAATCCACTGAAACCAATGGAAAGTCGGAAACCAATTCAAAAACTACCGCTACAGTAGTATGTTTTGGAAAATGATTGGCAGTAATGTAATGTAATGTGCATGTGGGTAATATTTATTGGGCTCAAACATGCAAAACCACTGGTATGGTCCTTTAAACAGTAAAACTAACCTGTATGTACGTTCCCATGTACATTTTTTAATGCTAATCCCGCTCTGGTACTTCAATGTCATGTCCTGTACCATCCTGTAACTGTCTTGTCGTAGTATTTAGTTAGTAACAGCAGTCAAAGTGGTGTAGTTGTATTTATGGGTAAATGACCTATGACCTTTAACAACCAACCAACCAAGGACATGGGCACAAAAATGAAATTTATGAGTCTAAAACACCACAGCTACAAAACAATTTAAGAACAAATGCTATCCTGCACCTCGACATGACTTTTTCTTCCTTATCCACTTCTTTGCAGCCTACTCCACTTTCCATTGTGTTCTCCTCTCACCTTCTTTTCTCTCTCCCTTTCTTATCTCACCCCGTCAGTATCACTCTCACCCGCTCGGTTTTGCGTCTTGGCTCGTGCCCTCTTGGTCTGTCTTGTCAAACAGTAGATTAAACCTTTTCTATCTCCTCCCTTTTATCTCCTTCTCATCTCACAGTACAGCGCTCCCTCTCTCCAATTTCAATTCCCAACAGACTCCAGCTCGGCTTTATTTCTCTTCAAGATAATCTCCTAATAAATTTCCTCTTCAATTTATTCAGCCTCAAGCTGCCCTTTAGGATTCTTTCAGAACTTTTGCAGATATGAAAGAATTATAGCTGCAAGCAGCAACATGGCGACTGCCTTCATATTAAAGCGCCTTTCACACAAGAACTTTTTCAGAAACTCAGGAACTTTCTTTCATTTTGCACAAAGGAACCAGTTTCCTTTTTGGTGCCAGAAGAATAGCACCTGATTTTTTTTTTTTTTTTTTTTTTTTTTGCTTCTACTACACGTTAGATTCTCTCTGATGGGTTCAGGAACTGCTGAGTGGAACATCACAAGACCAAACATTGTTGATTGCAAGACGAAATCAAAACTGCAACAATGAGGTATTTTGATGAAAATGGAAAACTGCACAAAAGTGTGGAGGACAAGGAGGTGCGAGCCTTTCTAGCTCTTCATGTGGATGAGGAGCTCAAGAGTCTCAAGAGAGACTCTGGATGGAAATCATAAAACAGCATCAGATTTAACGTGTAGATACGGGCATATATCTTCACGCAGCCATGTTCCCTCATTCAACATCACAACATCTTTTAGCATTTGCTTTGAAAGAGGCGTTACTAAGTTGTTTTATCATTTACATATTGGTGCGATTCATAAAACACACCGACACGCCAAAAGTTACAATCTGTTTGGTAAATCTGGGTGTTTAAACTGTATTTACCTAACATGTGTAAGTGAAGGTGAAAATGTGACTAAAGATTTGGCATTTGTTCAGAATTTATTGTTAGAATTTCAAATCCAAAAGAATTAATTCTCATACAAATAAGTGATATAAAAAATGGACGATGGATGGAACATTCTGCCAACTCTGATAAATTTTCAGTCATGGGGACGACAAATAATACAGAAGTACTCTTACCGTTGTGATGGAAGAACTGTAGGCATCTGCGCTTTTATCTGGAGAGAAAGAGGGAGAAAGTACATGAACAACAGATTGTAAGACAGTCCACCAGAAGTATGTATGTGCTTGTGTGTACCTGTGAAGCTCATGTATTTCTGGCTGTTGGCCGTCTCTTTGGAGTCGTAGAACTTTAAGACGTCCAGGACAGCCTGAGGATTCTTCTTCTGCTCCAGTTTGGTGATGTTTGACGTCTGCAGGAGCCGAGCCCACTGCTCCGGCATGCCCTGTACGCACACACAGAAGCACACACGCACACGCATGCGCGCGCGCGCACACACACATCAGTTTATCAGGATAAAAGTTTAAGAAAAACCTGGATAACAGTTGGATTTCATTCAAAAGCTGTATAGATATTAAAGGAGCATACCAGTGATTTTGCATGCTTGAGACCAATATATACTATCTATACAACCCGCACAAGTTACATTACTGCCATTTTCCAAAATATATCACTGAAGCCATAAATATTAGAATTGGTTTTCAAACCTTAAGGGCAACCACTGGTTTCAGTTCATTTTAGAATATAAAAAAAAAAAAAAAAAAAAAATCAACTTGTAGAGACTTGAAATGTCCTTGAGAAGTAGTCCATCACAGGGAATCACATGTTTTTATTTTTTGTCAAAGTGACTTTATTTAGCCAGTCCAACATTGAGCTGCATGAAAGAAAATCTATGTCTCCGCCAGGGAATAAAGTCCCAGGAGAAGACAGCTTTTACAGAGGAATTAAAACGATTGTGCCTTCTGCATTCGGACTCACGTGTTAGGAGGCAAAACATTGATCTTTAAGATGGGTGTATCATGAATATTTGAATTTGAAAGATTAGGAGATTTGGCAAAATAACAGAAAAATAAAATATGGATTTATGTTTTGGAAAATGGTTGGCAGTAACGTAATGCATATGCGGGTAGAATTTATTGGGCTTAAACATGCAGAATCACCGGTATTGTCCTTTAAAGAAAAACATTTTGCATTTTTGGGAAATGAGCTTGTTTGCTGTTTTACCAAGAGTCAGATGAGATGATCACTAAGTATATGTATATGTATGTATATGTATATGTCAGTGTGTGTGTTCCATAAGCCACCTGTGTGTGTTCCACTTTGTGCAGAGTTAGTCTAAACACGCTGTCATCTCTGTACACTATATGACACAGTGATTAAATTGATATTGATCTTTAAATTGATCACTTGGTTAAAGCTTAAAGGATGATACTGGCGACTGTGCATGTTTGATCCTAATATATTCAATTTTCATACATGTTACGTTACTGACAATCATTTCCCAAAGGATAAAACCGTATTTCAGTTTTCCTGATATTTTGCAAAATCTCTTAATCTTTCAAAATCAAATATTCAAGCGATACACCCACCTTAAAAATCAATGTTTCGCCTGCTAATAGTTACGCAGTCTTATGAAGTCGCAGTTGTTTAAATTTTTTTGATAAACACAGGTCTTCTTTTGGGACTATATTCCCCGGTGGAGACATACATTCACTCTGCACTTTTTATTGCACTTAAATGCTAAAATTACATAACTTTGAAAAAAATCTGAATATGCGTCTTGTTCAAGATGATGGATTACCTATCCTAAGAACTTTTCAAGTATCAACAAGTTGATTTTAATAGCGTACTGAAATGAACTGAAACCAATGGCGGTCTGGAAGGTAGGAAAAACATTTTTTTAAATTCACCGTTCCAGTAGTATGCTTCGGGAAATGACTCTCAGTAACCTTACGTGTGCGAAAGTTGAACATATTAGACTCAAACATACAAAATGGCGGGTATGGTCCTTTAAAATGTTTTCTTTTGCAGAGGTCAGACTGATCCATGTCTGCTTAGCAATGTAACCAGCCTTAAAAATGGCTGCCAGAGGGTCCGTTAAATCACCTGGATGCTCTGTATCGGCAGCAGTTACCTCAGCCACATTGACCTGTATGATGCCAGAAATCAAATACAAACACAAACAGGCTTCCTAACAATGCTGTGTTTTGCATTTGTGAGACAGTCATAGAAGTAGGTCACATCTCCCTCGTCTCTCTCGTTCTCTCTCAGTCCATCACTCGCCACTTCCCGCTCCATCACACCATCCGTCACTATCCTCAGCTTTCATCTCTCCTACATCACACCATCGTTTCATCTATCCATGTCACTATTCTTGGTCCTGTGACTCATAATAATGATAATGAGGTGAAGAATCAAAATTCATTATTCCTGAATTTTCACAAGTAGAGCAAGCAACAGGATAAATTTAAACAAGTCTATCTCGTAGAACATATTGCAAAATTCACACTTGCAAAAAGTCCTAATATTCTCCAAAATAATGGTGCTATCAGCCACCATGATTTTTCACCATGGCTACCACTGTGCTCTGATGCAGATATAGATTAAAATTTTAATTTTCATTATTTTCATTTTGTATTATTAGACTAACAATTCAGAAGACTGTGCAGCCTTGGTGGAGGTATGAGCTTTTAGACTTTTCTGTTTTGAGTAAAAATGACAAAATATTATTTGTGTCTTGTGTATTATGTGTGTTCTGTATACTGAAGTATGTATATAAGAAAAACAGCAGTTGTGTCCCTTTTAAAGGGAAAAACAGAGTAAATAAGTGTATTAACGAGGACACACACAGAGTTTAACTCTCATTTAAAAGAATTTGATCATGCGGATCAAGTGGGTCAGTTAAACAAGGTCTCTTTGTCTAATGTGACTATTTAAAGAGGTTTATTTGGTGTGTGTGTGTGTGCACGCGTCTAAATATCAAAGCTGAAACCACCTTAACAGGCAAATCACCAAAAATCACCAAACCGGCAACAAGGAATCACGTAGCATCAGACACAAATACACAACACATGCACACACTGTAGTTCATTTCAGTAACTTTCAGAGACTTAATACACACAGGGGAATAAACATGCACGCACGCATGCACACAGGCACACATGCACACACACTTACAGTGAACTCCCCGGTAACAGCATCGAAGCCGACATGGATGGTGTGTTCAAAGTCAGAGGGTAAAGAAATCTCTGGACGCTCCTTCTTCTTATAGGCTGAAAGAGAAACAGAGATGAAAAAAGAGATTTAAAGTGAATTTTTAAATTGTCTAAAAGAAAAAAAAGAAGCCTAAAGATAAAAGCTGCATTGTAAAGACTTGTAATAATTTACATTAAAAAAATTCCCAGATTTTCTCTTAGATTTTCTATCCTCGTGCATCTGAAAGTCGTTGTGTTTTCTGCTGAAAGAAGATGCTGTTCATTATGGTTCACAGTTAACTTCTTGTACAATAAGAACAGCTTAGAATATATTTCTATTTATGGATATTAATGAAATATAATTGAAAAAAACTGCAAATTTTGCAATTAAGTCCCTCAAAACAAAAAAGAAACACTAAAAAACAGTGTTCGTACTGCAAATTCTTTTTACTTTTTTTTTTTTTTTAATATATATTCACAAGAAATACCTGCAAATTTACCTATTTTGGAAGAAAATACTGAGGTCTATCCTGACTATCATATTTTGTTTTTTCATATTTGTGATATGACAAATATATGACAGGATTATTTGTATGTAACATCTTAAGACAAAGAGATTCAGTCATTAAAATTCCCTTGAAAGGTCTTATACTTGAGAGAAAGAGGGAGAGAGGAAGAAGTGGAAGAAATGCAGACAGACAGCACACACACACAATTAAAGTTACAAGAAAGAGAAATAATGAGGAAGAGAAAAAGAGGAAGATAACAGAGAACAAAACAAAGAGGAGAGAGAGAGAGAGAGTCAAAGGGGAGAAAGAAAACAAAAGAAACACTACGTAATGGAAATGTGCTGTTATCCTCTGGGAAATCATAACTCTACTGAGAATCAACAAAAAAAACTGTGTGGGAAGTGTGTTCTGGTTTGTGGAGGTGTGGTGATTATGGTCGAGTGTTTGTGGTTCTTTCTACAGATCGTCATTTGTAACAATAAAAACACTTCATTTATTTTAAAAGCTCCCAAGAGGGAAATTTGCTGCCACAGCCTCAGCAGGNCAATAAAAACACTTCATTTATTTTAAAAGCTCCCAAGAGGGAAATTTGCTGCCACAGCCTCAGCAGGAGGTCAGAGAGGCTCCCAGGGGTCAGTCCTGCACAACTAAATGAACTAAATATAGATGTCTTATTATTTTCTTATTATAATCTGTTAAAATTTTTTTAAAAAGTAATTTATCAGTATTTTGATTAGTAAATAAATGTGTAAAAAAACATTGGGATTATAAAACCATTTGCAAATGCTCTGTAGTTTATTTTTTCTGCAGCTTAATTGTATGTTGTTTTTTTTTTATTCTCAGCTGTTTTTAACCTTATTTGCTATTAATTCCAGTGAACAGCGTCTTATTGGAGCAGGAAACAAACAAAACTTTTTGATGCACATGGACATAAAATCAGTGTGAAAGTCATTTTCAGTGAAAATCTCTATAAACAGTGCTGCAGAAAGATAAAGCCGGCAGCTGCATTTTTAGCAAGTAATGCAATATGTCATGTTAAAAGACAGCTGATCCTACAAATATGCTAAAATTATAGTTTGATTGTATTTTTCTTGATTAACAAAAATTAATTCCTTTTAAAATCGATATTTATCACAGTGCAGTGAAACATAATTATGATTCCATGGTGTCCCACACCATGTGTCACTGTTTAATTCCTCTTAGCCTCTGGGAAATCTCTAGCCTTCACACAGCAGCAGAAACAGAAGCTGTCAGGGTCAAAGGTCAGGGTCAAGTGTCGGCCTCAGTGAGGAGCTAACGAGCACTTAGGAACAAATAACGAGCTGGTAATTACCACCAGTGAAGTCAGCAAAGTGAAAGTGATCAGCTTGGACTGTGTGTGTGTGTGTGTGTGTGTGTGGGTTCAGGAAGGTCTCAGTTATTATAAAATAGTTTATAAGTTATTTTAAGCAAGATTTAATATGGAGTAGTTTATTGTTTCTTGGGGTCTCTACATAGAAAATTACAAAATTCCAAGTAAGTCAGACTCATCACAGCTGAGTTACGGACATTTGAACTCATCATGTTGTTTAAGCGCCACCTATAGGCCAAATTCTTAGCTGGGAGAACAGCTACTGCTTTACACTGAAAGGAGCCGGCTGTGGTGTTTCAGGTATTGGTTTCGGATGCCTTCTAGAAGTCTCCATGGAGCTGTTCCTGGCATGTCCACCCAGGAGGAGACTCCAGGGTAGACAGAAAATATGTTGGAGGGGTTACATATAACACCTGGGTACTGGAGGATGTGGCTAGAGGGAAGGACATCTGGACTACTTTGCTTAGCCTACTGTCATGTGACCCAAACAGGAAAAATGGTAGAAAATGGGTGGATGGCTGGATATGATTTAATGATTTTAAAGCAGTTTTATATTTTTAGTTTCCGTAAAATTGTGAGTAGAATTTAACAAACACCAGCATTAAATGTCCAATCACCAGTAAAAGAACCGAAGTTCAAATTGAAGACTAGAGCAGCAGAAAATCCTCACATTAAGCTGCAAAATCATGAAAATGTAATGTAATAAATCTGTAATTTACAGAAACTCTGGGTTAAGGCTGTGGTCCTAATAGATTTACTTTATTTAATCAAAATGGTATGACACACTAAAAGCATATTAGTAGGAGCCACATTGTTGGTTTAAAAAAAAAAAAAAAAAAAAAAAAAAAGTCTTGTTCAGATTTAATTTTATCATTTTAATTTTGTTTTCTTTTAGTTTCATGTCAGTTTCATGTAAAATATATACATGTAATAGATGTGATATTGTAATTATGTGCTGATAATAGTCAGAACATAGCATGAGAATGAGTTTCTAATAGCAGCAACGACACAAAAAGCTCAAGATAAAATACAACACATCATTAAGAAATACTCAGGAGAGCTGTGAGGACACACAATAACAATATTTGCTGATCAGGCACATTCTTCTTCGACATGTCCTGTACACCATATGTCTACTATAATGTAAATGTTGACATTAAAAACTGTTATTATTTTGATGAGTGCAGGATTCCATCACTTCACTAAACTGATCAGTTCAGATTAACACTATTTTCCTAAAGCAACTTCAAAGAACTTTAGAGAAGGAGCTGTGAGTTTGTTTCTTGCAGCCTTGACACAATCAGGCCAGGATGATACACACTGACCTAGACTGCAGCAACACACACAGGGAAACAGGCAAACACACTCCAGCTTCAGATCCACAAAGAAAAACTGGAGCTTCTCTTTTGGAATACTGATTGAGAGTGCCTGTCTATTAAAACGCAACATCTGTGATGATGCTGATACAATTTTAATGAAACTCAGAGGAATGATGCATCCTTTCGCATTTTTAAAGCCCATAACTGGTCTGGTTTTGAGGAAATTTGGGGCAATCATGGATCTGACTGCTTACTTGCCTAAGGCTTCTTGTTTTATTCACATGTTTATGCAGCCTAGTTCTTGACCTGTCACTGATGTTACCCCTTAAAACACCAGATGAAAACCTTGTTTTTGCTAACCTCCACTGGTTGAAGTTCTCACGTTGCTGCAGAGTGTAGCTGGTGTGTTCAGTGCCAACAAAAAAATCAAAGCTAAAGGCTCCGACACATCTAACATGCTTCAGCATCTTAGAGATGAACATCCAGCCTTGCATGGCCAAGTCAAGTTGAAACACTCCACTAGCTGATGTTAGCAGCAGGTTTAAGGTAAAACACTCCACCAACTCATGTTAACAGCAGGTTTAAGGTAAAACACTCCAATGTTAGCGATACTAGTCGCTAATGTTAGCAGCAGGTTTAAGGTAAAACACTCCACCAGCTAATGTTAGCAGCAGGTTTAAAGTGAAACACCCCACAGCTAATGTTAGCAGCAGGTTTAAGGTAAAACACTCCACCAGCTGATGTTAGCAGCCAAGTTTAAAACACTCCACCAGCTAATGTTAGCAGCAGGTTTAAGGTTAAGGCTTAAGGTGTTGTGAAAAGTATTGTAACCTTACAGGATTTATTTTATTTGTTCACCTTATTAAAATTTAATAAAACCACAAATTCTACAATCGTGTTTAAATTTCTTTCCAGCGAAGATGAATGATATTTAAGTGTATCTGTGCTACAAACTGCTACCAAATTCTACTATCAGTGTTTTTCCTGCACTCTCTGATGTCAATACTCACTCTTATCACCTCCGCCGGTCAGGATGAATCTGATGGACCGGTCTTTCTTCTTCTTGTCCTCTGGGTTGGGTGGGAGGGGCTTGGAGCCGTGATTGAGGGGGGCGGGGTCCTTGTTGCAGGAGCCAATCATGGTGCTGGTATTCCTCATGGGCGGAGCTGGGGGCTTGTCCTCGACCTCCCCATTATCAGACATCTTCAGCTAGGCTGCAGCCGGCCGCTTCTGAATTTAAAAAAAAAAAAAAAAAAAANAAAAAAAAAAAAACAACCAATCAGGGAGAAAGCAGGATGACTGACAGGTAAGCCAACCAATCACAGGCGACTATTTTGAAGTAGTGCTGTATTTGTAGAGACATTTTAGAAGAATTTGGCGGTTTTATGTGTGCAGTGTAGTATGATTGTATTCTTACATATTCATATATCATTAATGTCTGGGAAGCTCTTGACCTGAAATGTTTTAACAGAGGGCAGAAAGAAAGAAAGAAAGAAAGAAAGAAAGAAAGAAAAGCCAACTTTCCTTTACTTACTAACCTTACTAACCCACAGTGTGTGTATGTGTGTGTGTGAGAGAGAAAGAGAGAGAGAGAGGGAGAGAGAGAGAGAGAGAAATGCCATGAGACTTCCAAAAAAAAAAGCAATTTTTTGTGCAATCATGAACAGGATGCCACACACACACACACACACACACACACAAGCATTATGTCTATGCAGTCATTTGTCATTATTGTGATCTTTTTAGCATTAAACAAAAAACAACTGAGATTTAATAAAGAAAATAATCATTACTGACACATGTCCATTCATAAAACTGTCAGAACTTACCTTAGCACAGAGAGGCACTCATGTTCATATAAAAATAAAATAAAACAAAATAAAAACGACTATAACAACTGTGTATGAAGACACAATTTTATCAACCTAAGTTCCACTGAAGCAGAGTCAGAGACAGACTGAGAAACTCCCTTGCCGGTTGGCCTTTTGACCAATCGTGCCCCACCCCTCAATGACATCACAATGTGATATCACAGGTGAATCACATGAGGAAGTGGACAGCAAACGCTGTCTGCAAACAGACACACATGTTCAAATACACACGGAGATTATGAGTAGATGTAACAGGAAATACACACAAAAACAGACAGAGCAGCTTATTGAGTATAGATGAGTAATAAGATAGTGTTTCATACAAATATTTTGGTAAACACACACACACACATACACACACACAAAATCACATAAACACAAATGTCAAAAGGTGAAGAGTGTCTATAGTCATCAGACAAATACTTGACACACACTTCACAGGGAAGTGCTGTTCCTTTGTTGTTTGTTAAGTTCACACGAGTGTATGCATTCACTGTCTCACACACAAACACAAGCATTCATCTGTGCGCACACACACAAACACACACAGATGGACACTGATTCCCAGTGTAAAAATCACTTTTAAACCTTAAAGTAGCAGTGTCTTTAAAGATAGGGCTGACTACAACATCCTTGATCTTTGTCAAACTAACGCACATACACATGCACGCAGACACATGCACATGCTCACACACACACGCACACAGAATGTGAAGAGGAGACATCAGAGGTCTCATATTTCAGACACTGCTGTCAGTTTCAGCAGAGACCTGTTATCAAACAAACCCCAACACCGTCTGCTCCCTGACACACACACACACACACACACACACACACACACACACACAAAAGGCATTGCTCTTCCAAAAGGTGAGTAATCTAAGTTAAATTTCACAGTCTGAGGGTTTTTCCCAAATTGAGGCACAGCAAAATAAATCGTCCTATAACAGGACGGCCACTGTCATTTTTTCACTGTTGAAGTGTTTCTGAGGAAGACGCTCAATCCTCCACCTGCTCCTACCTACCCCATGACCTTCGATCCCCCTCCCACCTGGCTGACATAGGAACATATAGTATGTTTTTTTTTTTTACAGAAATTCAAATGACAAACTGGTTAAAGATGAAATAATTACTTTCTGTAATCTTCACTGTACTTGAAGTAAAGGTGGGAATACATGCAAAGATCTCACTGCAGGAACCGTGTACTTCCTACGCTGGATAATTCCCTGTACGTCAGTTAGTTATGACAAATGTCCATCACACATTCCAACATTGTTACTGATTAATCTTCTGTTATCGACTAATCCACTGCCACTGTGACCTTATTTTTAAGATCCCAAAATTCCAATTAATCACTAGACAGGAGTCAAACTACAGTTTTGTCCATTTTTCATTACATGACATTATGCTTTATGTAAAACTGATGATAGATTTATACCTACAAACAAAGCACAATGTGATGACACAATTAAGCAATCCATAACACACACACTCTTGTTTACCATATTCACAAACATTCATCTCATTTACTAAATCACAGGAGCAGGCCTGTGTCCACGTCACACAAACACACACACACACACACCTACACAGAGACCCACACACAGAACATTTAGCGTACCTTTAAAGGACCATACTGATAGTTCAGTGGTTTTAAAGGACCATACTGGTGGACCATACCCATGTTTTAGCCCAATATATATAACCTGCATACATGTTACATTACTAACCATTTTTCCAAAACAACTACTCAAGTGGTAAATGTTAGTATTGTTTTTCCTACCTTACAGACAATACTCAAATAACTTAATTTGGAAAGACTTGAAATGCACTTGAGATAAATAATCCATCACAGTGAACATGATGGTTGTTCAATTTTTTGTTGAAGTCACTTTTTCTAAGTGGTCCAACATGGACCTGCATGGAAGAATTTGATTTTGAAAGATTTGGGAATTTGGCAAAATAACAGGAAACCTAAAATACAGTTTTATATTTTAGAAAATGTTAGTAACATACATGTGTGTCGGCAGTATTTATTGGGCTTAAACATGCAACCCGGTATAGTCCTTTAATGACTGTGAAAGTTCAGCATGAATGACTGCATCACTGTGTCTGTAAGTGACAAGAAAATACCACCTTGTCAGAGAAACTACATGATAGCACACACACACAAAGGCTGATTACAGGGTGTATCGGTGAGTCACAAACTGTCTGACTTGCCATGGACGACCCAGTTTTCCAGTCTAACCCAACATTCTCATTTTTCCTCTCCTTCCATTTTTCTCTCTCCTGTGACATATTCTGAATTGTTGTGACCATGATTTCACATAGAACTCCTGATTACACATATGATCAGCTACAGACATCCAAAATGAGCGATCACAGGAAGAGTTTAGAGTGACAGAAACTTTTTTGGGAATTTTCAACTTTTTCTCTCCAATTTGGAATGCCCTTTTCCCTGTGCTCCAGCAGTCCCTGTCACTGAAGGGGTCACCACCCACATCTTTTCACTCTGGAGAGTAGAGCTTCACTGGAAGGGTAATGCTGCGTTCGACAGACTTTGGAACTCAGATTTTTCCGACTTCTTACTTGGAAAAATGCGTTGGAACGGCATTTGAATTTGGAGCTCCAGCTGGGAAACTCAGACCAAAATTATCTACCCCGACTTCAAGAGTATGACATCACTCAACATGGCAGCACCTGTGGAAGTGAATGGAAATGATCAGCTAAAAGGCGAATAAAGTATTTTTTCTTGTGTGAAATTGAAAGAAAAAGGTCAGAATATATCTCCAAGTTAGCTTTCTATTTTGTAAAATAACTGTTTGCCATTGATACGTAAGTGTAAATAATTTCATAATATTACTTCTCTGCAAAGTTTCCACTGTAATTAATATCATTGCAACCAAACAGTCCTGTAGTCTAACTTTACTTTAGTTAGCATTTATTACGAAGTTTAATTAATTTTACAGTATTTATTGGTGTTCAGCTATGCTTTTTTGATTACATTTGGCTGGAACGGCTTAAGGTTGGAAGTTGGAACTTCCAAATGGGAAAATTTTGACTTCTGAGGTCCATCAAACGCAGCATAAGACCAGTGGGTGTCATGTGACCACCTCATGTCCTGCCCTCTGTGCTGGCTCTCAAACTGACCTGTAGGAGTCACTAGTGCAGTGACAGACGTGAACCCTCTGCCGGGTTTCCACCCATAAACACGAACGATTTTAAGGAAGTATGATCAAACAGGGGATACGACTACCAGAAATCAAATACCACAGTGGGCGAGAACTTTACACCCACACCTGAAAGTCGGGTTGTTAACATTACTGATCCACAGTGTGTGTGTCTGTGAATCCACCTCATTGTTTTAGAAAAACTGTTTTTTTTTTTTCTTTCCTGTCTACACTTAAACGCAACGCCGGTGTTTTCAGGTCACAAGCGTAATGTGGACGGAAGCATAAAAAAGTTGCATTTTTAGATTTAGCTGACTTAATGAGGACGAGAGGACACACACCAGGTTAATAATCAACCAATGACTGCAGTGTGTGTGCGTGTGTTTTCTCTAATGAGCCCATCTTTCACGTGATCATTTTTAAAAGCAGGGAGACAATCAATAGCCATTACAAAGTGTACACATACACACACATACGGAAATTCATCTGATCGCTGCACTGAGGAGGATCACTCACTTCACCTGTCATGTTTCATATTATAACAGAGACTGAATATAACACACACACACACACTCTAGAGACAGTTGCCGTAAAGTGTCAGCACTTCCTGGAAATGCCACGTCAGCCTCTGCAGCCACGTTTACTGGCAGGAGGCTACATCAAGCACATGCACACACACACCTATAGCAAAGTGGAAGAGACATACATGCATGCATACATTATCCCTCTCTATGACACAATGATACACACATTACTGCATGTCGTAACGCATTTTAAACATCTTGCACACTCTCCAGCATCTTTCTACTGTGGTGTTTATTCTAACGGGCCAAAATATATAAGAAATAAATGTTTAATGACATGTTTGTGCACGAGAAGATTTTTAGTCCATCGTGTCCCCACCTCACCCACTCACATCCTTTCTCACCAGACCCCTTCACTTGTTGCCTTCATGCTGCTCCGACATTTAGCTGAACCTCCAGACCCAGTGGGGGTCTGTGTGTGTGTGTGTCTCCCCAGTCATAGACCAGTCGAGCTCACCATCTCTGTGCACAGCGAGTCCGTGCTGCCTCCCAGAGCGCCCGCTGTTATACTACACACACTCAACACAGCAGGGTGTATAGAAAACACTAAATGATGATAACAGTGTGTGTAAGTGGGTGTGTGTGTGTGAGAGAGAGAGAGAAGATGAAAGAAATAAATAAAAGACCATAAACAGGAGGAAAGAAAGAGGTAGCAGAACAGAGTGTAACAACTAAAGTCTCATACACTTTGGTGTTCCCTGCTGACCAAAATCTAAACTCAAAAACAAAAGAAGAAACGACTGCTGATAGCAAAAAAAAAAAAAGCAGTATGAATGGAAAGAGAACGAAGAAGAGAGAGATGTAGACAGAAATTTTGTCTTATCTTTCTGCAGTGAATTGTAACCTCAAGACTTAAGATGTAACCTAGACTTTAAATGTATATTTTAACATATTTTACACACAGACACACACACACCCATTATAATTTTAGTCTTTGAAGACTCAGCCTAGGGAGATACCATGGTTTATGCTACATGCTGCTTGGTCTGATACATTTTATTTCTTTATTTTACTATATACGTTCTTCTTTTATTTGTATTTTCTGTTAATTGCTAATTTGATTTATCTTTTTTCCCCTTATTTTTTAACTTTTGTATAAATTCTATTCATTGCTCTTTAAATGCATTTTGAGGTACATTTTCAACAAAAAGCATTTATTTTAAAATACATAAAGTATCTGCAAATACACACACACACACACACAAACACATACACACATACACTGCACATTCATTAATTATCAATCAAAGCAGAGGGAGTGCCTTTTAAGACCATTCATCACAAACCTTGAGTGTCTTTTGTCTGGTGGCAATCGGGAGGTGTGTGTGCGTGTGTGTGTGTGTGTGTGTGTCTGTGTGGAGACAGATGGCAATTTCAAGGAGGACAACGTGGCCAAACATAAAATTAACGATAGTGAGGAGAGAGAAAGAGAAAGGAGAGGGGGATGGTGGTTTTTCCTCAGCATGAACGATGAACAAGACAAGTCTGAATGGATGGGGCGAGAGGCACAGAGAGAATGAGAGAGAGAGAGAGAGAGAGAGAGAGAACACAGAGAACCAATGAGAGAAAATGAGGAAAATAAAAGAGAAAAAGAAGGGAGCAGAAATAGAAGCAGAAAGAAGAAATAAGCACAAAGAACAGACAGAGGGTGGCGAGAGAGAGAGAGAGAGAGAGAGAGAGAGAGACCAAATACCAAAGTAACAGACTGTATGTCAGCAGGGTGCAGACACACACACACACACACACACACTGCCTTGCCCGAGGGAACATCAGCTGCAGAGGTGTGTAGATTAAAGAGGATAATCTGTTATCAGATGTCAAAAACATTCTTCTTTTACCCATAATCCTTTGTGTTTGAAGGTGGTCTGCTGCAGGTTCAGGTTACGTTCTCACTCCTTTTAAGCTCCATCACTTTTCTCCTGTCAGACACATTCAGGCATCTCAGTGTCGCTATTTGATGCTCGAATCACCTCAGTGTGCTATAAGTTATATTTATTTATATTTTTATGAAAATATAATAACTTGATCACTAAGAAAAAGCAACAGCTGACCTTTCAGAAGACAATCTGCAGAAGTCCACTGAGAAGAGACAGCATTTTCAAGACTTTTCTATAACTGAACTCACAACATAAGTCAGCATATAAAAATGTATTCAAGACCATTTAGCCTGTACAGGCAGTTTGCCTGTACTTTTTTGTGGTCATGACATAGGCATGAACATGTATGCTAACCGGTCATGCTAACATGTTTTATTAGTTCTTACAGAGATAATGTGTAACTAGATATCAAGATAACTGAAGAAGTAAAACTTTCATATCAACATTATTAATATCACAGCAACTACACACACACACACACACACACACACACACACGGGAGGTGAAACACTTGGTATCAGTCTGTCTGTCTGTGTGCAGGACATTGATTATGCAGGTTATTGTAAATAAGGCATCCCATCAAAGAACCCCTCCCACACACACATACACATACACACACACATGCACACACACACTAAACCTGCTCCATACAGCCATCTGTCCAGCCCCGCCTCAACATATTGCCTCCAGCAGCACCAAGTAGATGCACGCCGACTACAAAAAATATACAAATCAATTTGGTGAACGACCTACTGAGATAATTTAGCCGATGTCTGACCAGAACAAAACTCAGTTAAGGGAGAATCTACTGTTCTGACTAGAACTTTGGAGATTTTGTGACATAGCTATGATATTAGATCAAAGTATAAACTCTAATAAAGTCTCAATCAGCTTCTTTCACTTTGAAGCAGCGCACAGACTCCAAACTTTGATTCTAATCATTCAAGACAATAAATCCTCTTTTTCAAATGTCATATAAACATAATAATCAGAATGAAATCAGCATAAATCGACATTTGCCTACTCAAGAACAGTGTGAATAACAGACCTAGATTAAATGATGACTGAATACTTGAAATTAAATAAAAAGAATAAGACTAAAGATTGTGACTGTAAACGTGTGAACGATCCATCAGCTTACAAACTGACACAATTTCACATGCATTTCCTCAGCTGCCGACTTCCTCTAGTAAACTGATCAACCAAATAAAGTTAAATTCAGCGAGCAACAGAAATCTATTAATTTCAACCATGTATACATCTTACTCTGCTAGGCTGCCCTAAAAAAATCAGAATATAGTGTGTATGAAACATAATGAGTGTCAAACTGGATTAGCATCACTTTATTTGTTTTAGCTTTGACCAAGATGCATTCTGGGAATGTGTTCTTAAATGTATCTCTGATGTTCATGCAAAGGTGAAAATGAATAAATGTGTTTTAAATATATTACACGGACAAATAAACGGTCACGTTCAGAGGATCATGATGTTTCTCATTGAACAGATTCAGTATTTAACAGTTATATTACAGGAAACAATTTGATCCAAAGTCCAAAATTCTGCAGTGTAAATCGCTCTTCAGGATAATTGTGTCCAACCAACACCATAGTTTATTTGACAAAATCCATTTCCATCGCTACTTGTCATAATTTATTTATTGACAACACATTTTCTGCATCAATCAAGCGTAAAAACATTTCTGTGATGCTGTAATTGAATGTTTCTGTTGAGCCTGTCTGATTCAATACATCATAATTCACACCAACAACACAGCTCCTTTTCTCTCCTTCTCTCCAATAAAGCAGAAAGGATCTGAACTGAAAGGGCCAAAAATAAAAAACAAAACTCATCTCATGCTATTGTTTATGTTTATGGACCCAATTTTAATTATGAAGCTCAACTGAGCATATGCTGATTCAATATAGAAACCTAATGGCTCATACAATAAAAGCGTATTGCTTAAACGATTGCATGGGGAAATTATTTTCTCACAAAAGAATCTTCAGTGCCACAGCTGAACAGAAAGTATGATTTACTCCATCATAAAAATAAAATATAACATAAACCAACAGAGCATGAAAACCAGAAAAAAAGATACGGAATACTCTTAGCTTTGCTGCAGTGTGAGTGTGTCTCTATAAACAATGGACACTCCCAGGCTTAAAACATCAAAGGTAAAATGGTGATGGGTGTGGCAGGAGCGTGTGTNGTGTGTGTGTGTGTGTGTGTGTGTGTGTGTGTGTGTGTGTGTGTGTGTGTGTGTGTGTGTATGTAGTAGTAGTAGTAGAGCTTTTATTCAAAACTCTTGGTCCATAAAAAAGACACAAAATAAAATTCACATAAAAACAGAGGTACAAAAAAACAACAGAACACATATTTACAACAAACAACTGCACCAATGCCTCCACATCTTGGATCGCATCCGTACAGAGCTGAACTTCACATTAACCAGAAATACAATTATTTCATTCACNATCTTGGATCGCATCCGTACAGAGCTGAACTTCACATTAACCAGAAATACAATTATTTCATTCACAATTATTTCATTCACACACACATTTCATTCACAGATTAATTTAAACAACAGATAAATCTGTACATTGCATTTCTCAGGACAGCTTGAAAATTATTTACTTGTACACTGACAAACGTGTCAGTGTGCGAGTGTGTGTCACATACGTGTGTGTGTGTTACACTGTCATCTTGTCATTGTTACCAGTGGAACACAAAACACTAACTACATTGGCACAAAGGCGGTTTCCTGTGTGACAAGCTATGACACACACACACACACACAAATCCAATTAAGAACCAGAGTGCATGTGTCCACACACACACACACACACACACACATGCATACACAAACACTCTTCACCATCAATAATGACATGTACTACAAGGTCACATTAAGACCCCCATTGAGACACCTGATGTCTCAGCTCTGTAACGCCCTTTAAAACGTACGTACACACACACAAATTATACAAACAAAGTATACACACAGAATTTGACCCCAGGAACTGCAGGTAGTTAAAGGGCCATACTGGTGATCGTGCATGTTTGAACCCAATATATACAACCTGAATGCGACAACCAATTTCCAAAACATATATAAATAACATAAAATAGTTTTCCTGTTATTTTTAAGATCTCCTAATCTTTTAAAATTAAATGTTCAGCTGATACACCCACCTTAAAATTCAATGTTTCACCTTCTAACACTTATGCACTATTGTAAAAGACACAATCATTTTAATTTCTCGGTAAAAGCCGTCTTCTCCTGGGACCATATTTCCCGGCGGAGAAATACATTGTTTTCCGTGCAGCTCCATGTTGGATCAATTAATAAAGTTACTTCGGCAAAAGAACTTAATAGACATCATGTTTGCTGGGATGGATTACGTATTTCAAGAATGTTTCGAGTCTCTACAAATTGATTTTAATAGCGAACTGGAATGAACTGAAACCAATGGCGGTCTGGAAGGTAGGAAAAATGCTTTATGTGCGGCAAAAGATCTGCAGGAGGAAAACAGGAGGTTATTTACACCTTATAGGAAGGACGGTGTGAATATTCACCCACACACCTTTATGACTTTATGACTGTTAAAGGTGTGTGGGAAAAGTGCAAAATGAGAGAGATTTAACGAGACAGAGTATTCTTGGCATCTTATGTCTTAATGATCCACTCCCTAGTTTTTTCCTATAGTGCCATGAAATCATAAAATTACCGTATATGCTCGAGTATAAGCTGAGCTTTTTTTTTTTTTTTTTTTTTTTTTTAAAACAAATTTCACAACGCAAATAGGGGGTCGGCTTATACACAAGTATTTCAAATCGGATCCCAGAGAAGGAAATTTCCAGGGGTGGAAATACTACCCATTACCACTACACATGTAAAATAGTTTAAATCATACCTTAGAATGAGATATTTCCTGATTAAACATCTTATCCAAAACATTTTGTGGCGGCCAATAAGTTGTGATCTGTCGATTATGGTAATCAGCNTAAACATCTTATCCAAAACATTTTGTGGCGGCCAATAAGTTGTGATCTGTCGATTATGGTAATCAGCTGCTGAAAAAAATATCATGTTACATGGTACATGGATTATTCTCAGAAAATCAGAGGAATACTATGACAATACCCAGAAAAACAGGTAATTTGCTAAACAAATAAATTGATGGAACAACATCAAGGGGTCAGCTGAGGGAATTCCAAAAGTTCGTATCGAGGAATGTCCAGCACATAGACAGACCCACATCAACTCAACTACAGGATAATTACTGAAAACACGTAATGGATGACATTAACAAAAAAAAAAAAAAAAAAAAAAAAAAAAAAANAGGAAGAGGAGTCCAGAAAACTTAATGTTAGCTAATGTCACTTACGGTAATCAGCTGTTTACTGGTTATTTTCAGAAAATCACAGGAATACTATGACAATTCTCAGAAAAAAAAACAGGTAATTTGCTATACAAATAAACTGATGGAACAACATCAGGGGGTCGGCTTATATGCGGATTTCTTTAAAAATCTAAATTTGCAGGTCAANGAACAACATCAGGGGGTCGGCTTATATGCGGATTTCTTTAAAAATCTAAATTTGCAGGTCAAAATCGGGGGGTCGGTTTATACATGAGATTGGCTTATAATCGAGTCTATACAGTACCTTCTTTCTCACTGTTGATGTTTCAAAACTCTACACTGTTAAACTGTGTTGAGTTTTAAAGCAACAATAACAAGCCAATAGGAAGGAAGTTTGGGGGTGATCGTGGTCGCAGTGACAAAATCAAGGATTTGTCTTCCTATCTTTAAATAAAAAAGCTCCTGTTGTGTTAACAGTTGACAGCACACATCCATGGAAAATGTTCCACGTGCATCGTTAGTTACTGTAACACAGAACGAGCAACCAAACAAAATACTGGCCATTTGTTTGCTCATTCTGGTTTTTATAGGTGTGACCTTTGGCTGCATCACCACCTTCTTATCTACTGGAGAAAAAGCAAACTGATCACTGACAAAGGAACACAAAATACGCTGAAATATATATATACACACACACACACACACACCTGTACACACAATATAAAGCTAAAACTATTGTAAAAAATGAATGCATATCATGTGTTTAAAGTAAATTTTCCCTTAACATTAGCAGGAAGAACATTACTGACGTCTTTAATGATTTATCAGCCAAGCCCAGCTGACTGTGTGTGTGTGTGTGTGTGTGTGTGTGTGTGTGTGTGTGTGTGTGTGTGTGTATGTGTGTAGGAGTAGTGACAGCACAGCAGAGGTCTGAATCGGCAGATGTGATTGGTCAATATCGACTCACTGGCTGTGACTGATTGGCTGTCTGAACAAAACCTGATTGGTTTTACAGGAAGCAGAACAGCTGCAGCAAAAAATACCACAGAAAAAGAAGGAAGGAAGGAAGGAAGGAAGGAAGGAAGGGAATCTAGTCAGTAGCATGGATAGACACTCTGGAGATACTGCAGACTAACTGTAAGGATCTCACTCAAACACGCACGCACGCACGCATGCACACACACACACACACACACACACTGCAGTCAGAAATACATGATGAAGACCATAAACAAAATTGCTGCATCATACAGTATATAGCAATCATATGAAGGAATACAGACACACACACACACACACTGCAGCAAAGATAAATCAGTTGAGGCATCCGATAGAATGCAGCCCAGAGGAGGCCCACAGTCACATACAACTCTGTACGTGTGTGTGTGTGTGTGTGTGTGTGTGTCTCCTGGGTGCTGAGAGGTGACATCACAAAAATTCACTTAAATCTACATCAAGCAGAGCTCACTCTCTCTCTCTCTCTCTCTCTCACACACACACAAAGAAAATACATCCTCACCCTCTCCCTCTTTTTGTGTCTCTGCCTTTTGTCCCTTACCAGCCTCCGTACCCTAATAAGATCTGGCCCACATTTCCTTTCTGTTCCTCAAGTCTTCTGGCGTCAGATCAGATCTCTGGCACCGTGAGTCACCCATTCATTCATTTTTTTTATTCAATCTTCATACCAGAAACATTGCTTCATTCTTCTCTGTTGACTTTTTTGGGATTAAGTTATTTTAGTTGCTCAGGGCCATTAAAAAAAACAAAAAAAAATAAACACATTCATCTTTGTATGCATAAGTTTAAATTTCTAGGTCTGTTTCTATCTCAATTTAATTAACAATTAAGCTACGCTGTAAAGACTTGATAAGGGAATTAACTCACCTTATCAATATCTATATCAATGAATTAATAAACTCACCTTATCAATATCTATATCAATTTAACCCTTTAAAGCCACAGATTTTGTCTGATTTAACAGCTTGTTAGGTTTTAATTTAAAACAGTAATCTCTAGACAAAGCTTGTGCTTATGTGTGTGTGTGTGTGTGTGTGTGTAATGTGATTCTAAAGCTAGGTGGATGTCAGCCCAGCCCTGAGGGGAGAAAACTACATGTATGCACAATCACTCAGCTTCACATTACACACACCTGCAGCTAGTGCAACACCTGTCCTGTCCTGTCCTCTCTCTCTCTCTCTCTCTCTCTCTCTCTCTCTCTCTCTCTCACACCCACACCCAGTTTTCCCACACTGATCCATACATAAGGCTGAACTAGCAAATTACAGTAGGTAACCAAATTCTCACACACTCTCACACAGACACACACAAATGGTTTTTCCAGCCTCATCCATAAATAAGGCTACCTGTTAAAGGATCATACCAGTGACTTTACATATTTGAGCCCAATAATAACAACGCACAAACTGCATACGTGTTACATTACAACCATTCTCCAAAACATACGACTAAAGAGGTAAATTTTAGAATTGTTTTTCCTTCCAGACTGCCATTGGTTTCGGTTCATTCCAGTAATTAAAATTAACTTGTAAAGACTTGGAATGTGCTTGAGATAAGTAATCCATCACAGCAAACCAATTCTCACACACACACACACACACACACACACACACACACACAGATTCACACTAAGTCCAACATAAACTGTGGTAGGTGAGGTCCTGTTAGTGATCTCACCACTAAGCTACTCTCTCCTCATATGATATCTATTAAACACACACACACACACACACACACACACACACACACACACACACACACACACACACACACAAACCTCTTTGGCAACCCATAGAAAAGACACAAGAACACTCCATGAATACTAACGCTGTACAAATACACAATATGAGGCTGTATTCCCTGGAACATTGACATACAAAGTACACACACTACACACGTTGATATACACAAAGATACACACCCACACACACAGTAAAGCTGTACATAAAACTGTATGGAAAAGCATCTGACTAGTGGCTCCCTTGAGGACAGACAACCCCCCATCCACACACACACACACACACACACACACACACACACACAGATGTCTCCATCCCTGCTCTACCAGCTGTCAGGCTCCTCCCCTCCCCAGCTCCATTACTATGGCAACCTCATAAATAATGGAGGCTGCAGCGCTGGGAGCCATCAGGCCAGAGAAGCAGAATGCATTACAGGACTTACATAACGTGAAACGCCGTGGTTTCCTGCTGAACCACAGCCCAGCATGCTGCATGTTTTAACATTTGGAAAAAAGGGATTTATCATAATAAATTATCTAATGAGCAGTGAAACCCATACAGAATCTAAACTTTCTGGATTCTGTATATCATTCTGCCCTGCGCTTTATGACTGGGTGTTATAATGATCTTAGGCACCACTGTACGTTGTATGCCAGAGCTGAACGTCCGTCGCTGTATGTATGCAGGTGCTACCACACTGTAAAATGTGACAAGTTGATCTTACTTAAAAAAATCTAGGAAACCGATATGCCTTGAAAAAGGTAAGTAAATATAACTATATAGTCTTAAGTTCAAGTAGACATAAAGTAAACATAACTTAAGACTAACATTTACTTACCCTTTTCAAGGCAATCGGTTTCCTAGATTTTTTTTTAAGTAAGATCAACTTGTCACTTTTTACAGTGCACTGGCTGAGTTTCATCTACAAATCCCTTCTTGGTCTAGTCCCTCCTCACCTAAGTACATATCTAGCCAAAATCCAAAGTCAATATGGCCTCTGCTCTCATGATAGTCTAGTTGGGTAAAGACAGAATTGGGCAAAAAAGCTTTTAAATATGATGCACCCTAAAGACTCTTGGGAAATTCTAGTCAATATATATATATGTATATAAACAAAACAAAACAGGAAATTAGCATCATTAGTCAGTGTCTTTGTTTTCAGATCTGTCAGGATGAACTGTATTTTTTGGAGAAGCCGCTTGCTTTGATGGTGTCTATTGCTGAACGTACAGTTTGACTGCATTGTTGTAGAAACTTGTAATTGTATGTATTTATTGTGATTTGCTATTGTTTTTTCATGCTGCCATCTTGGCCAGGTCTGTCTTGAAAAGAGATGTTTTCTCAATGACATCTACCTGGTAAAATAAAGGTTAAATTAAAAAAATATAAATAAATAAAATCTGCAAGCTTAAGTTGTTCTTGTCTTTTTAAAGGACCATACTGGTGGTTTTGCATGTTTGAGCCCAATAAATGCTACCTGCATACATGTTATGTTACTGTCAAACACTTCCCAAAACATGAAACTGTATGTTTGCCAAATCCCCTAATTAAAAAAATAATTAAATAAATAGATCAGATGACACACCCACCTTAAAATTAAAAGTTTCCCCTGTTATGCTCAATTGTAAAGTCACAGACAATTTAATTTCTCAGTAAAAGTCGTCTTTGGGACTATATTCCCCGACAGAGACGTGCATTGTTTTCCACGCAGCTCTGTGTTAAATTAACTTCGACAAAACTTTTAATAGACATCGTGTCACTTTGATGGATTATTTATCTCAAGCATGTTTCAGTTCTACAAGTTGACTTTTATAGCATACTGGAATTAAATGAAACCAATGACAATCTGAAAGATAAGAAAAAATTCTAAAATTTACCACTCCAGTAGAAGATTTTGGAATATGATTGTCTAAGTTGTATTTATTAGGCTCTATTGTGCAAAATCACTGGTAAAATATCTTATGGATGCTTCTGCTGAGTCTGAAAGTTATGGAAAACTCATCATTATCAGCTGTCCGTGACCCTGAAATCACTAAATGATTTTCTACCTGATCAGGTAGCAAAGAACTCAGCAATGACACAGCAAATAGATTGAGAACAGTTTATCTGCCTCAGGAAACAACAATTCTCAACAACACCGAAAACACATCAAGCACAATTAATGTCCATCCCTGTGGTGCCCACAGTGCCCCTGAGCAAGGCACTGAACCCACAACACAGGCTCAGAATTACTATTTCTGAAGACAATGATGTCGCCATTGCATGTTAAACCAGACGAGCTCACCTGTTAACGTCTTGTCTGGGGTCACTTCCCTCACAGAACAGCAAAGAGATGATTCAATACAGCCTGGGGGGAAGGGGAATAGAGAGAGAGAGAGAGAGAGAGAGAGAGAGAGAGAGAGAGAGATTATATATTTTTGTACTTTTCATTACCTCGTTACATAATCAACAGGAACTAAAACAGTTTCACTCTATTTATCACCTCTCTCTCTCTCTCTCTCTCTCTCTCTCTCTCCCACTCCCTCATCATCACCATTTCTGCTATTATCACACTACCTTATCCATCTCCTCCCTTGTTCCTCCTCCTTTTCCTGATTCCGCTTTTCCTCCCCTTCTCCGAACAGATGGAACCAACATGCCATCACACAAATGTCTGCTGACTTACAAAGTGACAAGGAAGCCATTTGTGTGTGTTTGTCAGTGTGTGTGTATCTGTTTGTGTATTCACCTCAACCTGTGTATATTTGGGTGTGTGTGTGTGTGTGTGTGTGTGTGTGTTTATATTATTGGGGGCAGAGATGGCGATGAACAGATGAAGGGTAAAAAAAAGAGAAAGGAGGACGACCAACAGAAGGAGGGCAGGAGGTGAGAGTCTGTGGCCTGCAGCTGTCCTCATGTTCACACCTTACTGNCACACACACACACACACACACACACAAACACAAACAGCAGTAGACCAACAGCAGTAGGCCAACATAAGCTTATACAGATGTCGCTCTAGATTGTGGCTTAATAATGTTGCTAGACTGTCATTACCACATGTGTGTGTGTATGTGTGTGTGTATGCATGTTGCCTGTGTTTTACTGCGCTGTCTTCGACTACTTACACACTGCTGGCACTGTTCTCCCTTGCTAATCATGGATTTACTTGGCCTTGCTAAGCTACAGCTACTTGCTTTGTCTCTCCCTCTCTGACACACACACACACACACACACACACACACACACACACACACACACAGACCTTAATGCCAGACAGATCTAGACAGGCTTGTGTCAGTCCAGGTTAGCTGGTTTTAGAGCTGCTGTATCAGTTCTATGAAGTACAAGTGAACAAACAGATGGATGGTAACACTAATGGTTATACTGATGGTAACACTGATGGTTACACTGATTGTATCACCGATGGTAACACTGATTATAACACTTACACACTTAGACTGATAGTAACACTGATGGTAACACTTACTGATTGTAACACTGATGATTACACTGATTGTAACACTTACTGATTGTAACACTGATGGTTACACTGATGGTAACACTGATGGTTACACTGATTGTAACACTGATGGTTACACTGATTGTATCACCGATGGTAATACTGATTGTAACACTTACACACTTACACTGATAGTAACACTGATGGTTACACTGATTGTATCACCGATGGTAACACTGATTGTAACACTTACACACTTACACTGATAGTAACACTGATGGTAACACTGATGGTAACACTGATTGTAACACTTACTGATTGTAACACTGATGGTTACACTGATTGTAACACTGATTGTAACACTGATGGTTACTAAACTGTAACTGATGGTTACCTCATTGTTCAGGAGTTATGAAAAAATGCAGCTAAAAGTGTTTTATAAATGGTCAAACAGTATGGTGACTAGATCCAGATGTGCTCTTCCTTGCTGTGTGGTTTAACTTTCCACCAAGTTTCACTGAAACCCGGTCAGAAGCTTTGTAAAATATCCTACTGAATTAACAGAGACAAAAAAAAAAAAAAAAAAAAACCAAACCCGACAATGATGATACTTTTCCCCTAATAATGTAAAAGTTGATACTTTGATGTATCAACTTTTGTTCTAGTAAAAGTTCTAGTAAAAGTTCTAGTTCTAGTAAAAGTTGATACTTTGATGTATTGAAGACTTTTAGCGCAGCTAAAGGCTTCAATACATCAAAGGCTTCATACATCATACATCAAAGGCTTCATCAAAGTATAACCCCCACCCCAGCATATTAATGCTGACACCATGTTGTGTGTGAAGTTAGATTTCAAAACATACAGATTCATGTTTCAAGGCCAAATGATTTCTCTCTCTCTCTCTCTCTCTCAAACACACACCTTTTTCCATGTGTCATGATGCTTGTATTTACCAAAAATCATCAGCCAACAAACAAGTAAGCTCGCACACCCACACGTACTTCAAGTCCCGAGAGACACACACCATCCAACAAAAACTACCTATGTCATTGTGTAGTGATGTACATGCATGCGCACACACACATACACTTGCTCGGTCTCCCTTTACCTCTATGGATCTGAGGCTGCAGGGTGTTCGTGCAATACTTCAGCGCTGAAACATTCAATTTCTTGCGTGCACACACAAAAACAACACACACACACACACAGTTGGCTGATAAATCACACTGGATTGTGTGACACGCATCCTTTCTCAAAATAGCAGCTCTACTTTCACTCTCTGCTTTCCATTTTTACCATTTGTGATTTATTTCTCTCCCTCTTGTTCAGAATTCCATGACATAGCTGCTTCTCTGTTTGAAGTATAAATTAAGAGCAAAGGAGTGTGTTGGTATATTTGTGTGTGTGCGTGCATGTGTGCGTGCGTGTGTGTGTGTGTATTGTCAGGAAGGTTTGGACGGTGTCAATGGGTGGTTCCTACACCATATGGTCACTGAGCTCCAAACACACACACACACACACACACACACACACACACACACACACACACACACACACGACGTCAGAGCTTAAGAAGCTGAGATATGGACTTGAGTGTAACTTCACTATCACTGCAGCATTTTCTCATGACACGTTTGAGATCTTTGGTGTTTGTGAGTTCTTTGTGAGTGGAAATGTCAGACAAATGAGTTTGTGAGCAAGAACTAGTCTGGTGTTTGACCACCTCCTGAGATCAGGCAATAAAAACTGAGGAAAATCAGGATTCTGTGTAGTTCACAAACTGATGACGTGACAGGCTGCTACTACCACATTCAATATATTTACATGCATGCAATAATCTGATTATTTGTACTGCGATTACGGAGATAATGTAAGACATATACGTGGACAGAATTATGCCGACAGGCATTTATGAATGAGGGAACATGGTTGCGTAATGATATTTGATGTTATTGATACGTTACAGCTGGAGGTATACTCTGTGAATATCTACTAGGGGGAATGTTCACAGCAAAACATAAAACTATACATAAAACTATTTTCAATTTTGCCCAACTAGTGCAGTGGCCGTTGAAAATGTGCCTGTTTGGACCGGGCCAGACTTTATGGTGTGCCTGCCCTTAGTGCATGTGGAGTGGAGCATATCATGGCGCGCCTGGAGCGTATCCTGCCGCACGGACTACTTTTTACCGGCACAGCTCAATTTGAGAACCAACTTCACACTTGACACTGCACATCCTGAGCATTATACCTGCCGAATTTCAGCTTCATACAGTGCCGGTAATCCGGCAGACAGACAGACAGACAGACGGATGGACAGAGATTTCCGGATTTAGGGTTAGACAGAGATCAGGTTCTCCTCGAAAACTTTTTTTGTTGATGGTGTTGCTGCGCTGACAAAAGTTGACATTAATGCCTCCATGATTTTTTTTTTTTGGATTTCGACAAACACTGAGTGCACACTGGAGAGATAAAAACCCAACACAGAGCTTCTTTTTGCTGCAAACCCACCATACTGCACAAATTCCAATTTCATCTTAAGTATGCTGCCAGCTTTAATCCACCACAGTGTGTCTGTCTTTTTCAAAGGGTTTTCTCAACAAGAACAGCCTGTGACTCTTTACAAATCATTAAAACCTACTGTTTTTACTGCAGTAGTACTGCAAACAGAAGAAGCTTCTTACTGTGGTCAGTACATCTCCAAATAGAGCTCAACTGGTAAAAGAAGCTGCTTTTCTTCTTCTTCTTCTTCTTCTTCTTACAGATTAAACTGAAGTAACATCAGGTGAGTGGAATACTTTCCTGCTCTGTCCAGGTCTGATCATCATTACAGACACAATTAGGGCTCATCTTTCTAATCCTGAACTACATCATCTGCAGCTCAGAGATCCACCTTCACCCCCTCTTTCATCTGCCTTCCACTGAAGGGGATCAAACACTTCAAGTAAAAAAAAAAAAAAAAAAAAAAAATCAATACAAGACTGCAGCTTTCATCCTCATTCAGCTGTTCAGCCTGTTTCATGGAGTTTTCTGCTTTTGTCTAGACGAAGCGGTCAGCGGGCTCAGCAGCCTCCCAGACAGACAGACGATCCATTATTCAGCTTCTGGCAGGCTATTCACCACATAGCTCGTAACACATCTTGGGATTCATTTTTTGGCCAGTCTGGCATTGGCTGTAAAAGCTTATTTTTCTAGTAATACAAAGTGAAAGAAGAAATAAATCAATGTTGTGGAATTTTTGAGAAGTTATTCTGACACAAATTGATATTATGAAACTTAGCAAAGCAGGTAAGATATCCTTCACCACAGTCTTATCCTCCAGCTCTTCCTCAGAGATCCTGAGGTGAGGTTCCCAAGACAAATAGGATATAAGAGGCTTTCAGGCCTGATGTTCCCATTGCGCTTCAAGTACTGCAAGATTATGGAAATGACATCTACAGTAATGGGGGAATCAAGAAGATTGTTTTCTTTGTTCTGTTTTGGATTCAAGGATTCAAACACTTGTCATCTGCTCAAACAGGTTATCTGCACAATGAAATTCTTACTTCGCCATCCTATGAACGCCGTTTAAAAAAAAGAGAAATACTATTTACATGAGTGGTTTGAGGAAATAGCATGGTTTCGTAAATCTCCTGATGTTACAGAAGAGACGAAGAGATCAAGAGCTGGACGTAGAGATCTTCAAATCACCCGTCATTTTCATCCATCAGAGCAAAAAGTGGTTCAGGAATTATAGTTATGAAACCAAAAATGGCCAGTTCCTCCTCCTCCTCCTCCAATTCCACCCAGTGTTCTGGGTTGGTTCTGGAGTCTCTGCCAAGCTGGACCTCTACAGGGAGGCATTCAGGGAGCATCTAATGGGATTTTAAACTTCATCCCAATGCTTTATTCTACTATGTTGCAGATAGCAACAAGGGTCTGTCTCATGACAAGACAGTGATAACTACAAGAAAACTAAAATCTGGAAATGAATAACATTTTCTCACATTATTTGCAGAAACTGTGATTGAAAATAAAACGAACGGCTTGTTAACATGGAAATTTAGGCAGTCTTTGTGTGTGTTGTGACTGCTGTGACAGTAAGGAGCTCGTATTGTAGGTCAGCAGGTCTAATTCACTCTGAGCTCAAACAAACTGTCTGCATGTCTGGGGGTTAAAAATAACTTCAATGACAGGTGAAGCAGAGCCCAAACACTGGCCCCACACCCACACACCCACACACACACAGACTCCTTTTTTTCCTAAACGAGCTTTGCCCAAAGCCACGGGAGCCAAATGGACTATTACCACCTCCTGGCTGTCGTACTGTTGAGGTGTCAAAGCAACAACTGGGTGGGCTGACGCGTCTTACAGGCCCACAAAACATTCTTAGGCACGCCCAGATTTCCATGGCAACAGCTGTGCCACCCCTGGCTTCAAAACTACAATGCAATGGCAGTTAGAGCACCTTTATCTTCTGAATTTTGGATTTTCTTTGTGGGATATAAGGTTGTAGGAATTTGAATCATCCCAAAACTGAGCATGACTTTGAAAGCATGGAATCAAAGAAACTTAAAGGACCATACTGGTGATTTTGCATGTTTAAGTCCAATAACCTGAATTTTACAGCCAATATCTGAATACATGTTACATTACTGACAATTAAAATTCAATGTTTCACTTGCTACACATACATGCCAACATAGAAAGGAATGGTCATTTTTAATTTCTTAGTAGAAGAAAAAAAAAGTTGCCGGTATGGTCCTTTAATGGGAAAAAAATCTGGCCACTTTCTCTGCCAGGTAAAAACACTGTGCAGTCTGTGTCAAACTGTATGAATTTTTGAAAGTGTCTAGAAAATGACCTGTCACACAGTCTGGAGTTTTTATATACAACCTTCCTCAAAACGAGTAAGTCCCAGCCAGAGTGCAACCACAGCATTCTAAGAAATGGAAAAAAAATTACCAGCACACACACACACACACACTTCTGGTCCATATCGTTCCATCAGCAACTACAACCACCAGCTGAAAAAGTCCAGTCTGGTTATACAGCATATGATAGGAGGGGTTTGCTGATTGGCCCGGAGCACATTTTATTCAATTAAATTTATGCCTCTGAGTCACACAAACTATACTGTTTTACAAGAAAAGAGAAAAAAAAAAATGCACAAGTGCAGTATTACCACCAGACACGAGACGTTTGTTCTTATCCCACACATCCACAGGTTCCACTCACGAGCACTTTAAAGGACCATACCGGCCGGCCATTTTGCATGTTTGAGCCTAATATATTCAATTTTCATGCACATAACGTTACTGACAATCATTTCCCAAAGCATACTACTGGAATGGTGAATTTAAAATGTTTTTCCTACCTTCCAGACGGCCGTTGGTTTCAGTTCATTCTGGCATGGTATTAAAATCAACTTGCTGATACTTGAAACATTCTTGGGATAGGTAATTCATCATTACGAACCAGACGTGTATTCAGGTCTTTTCGAAGTTTTGCAATTTTAGTGTTTAAGTGCAATAAAAAGAGTGGAGTGAATTTATGCCTCCACTAGAGAATATAGTCCCAAAAGAAGACCTGCGTTTATGGAAAAATTTTAACAACCGTGACTTCATGAGGCTGCGTAACTATTAGCAGGCGAAACATTGATTTTTTAAAGGTGGTTGTATCTCTTGAATATTTGATTTTGAAAGATTAAGAGATTTTGCAAAATATCAGGAAAGCTGAAATACGGTTTTATCCTTTGGGAAATGGTTGTCAGTAACCTTACATTTATGAAAACATGAAAAATGGATGGTATGGTCCTTTAAATCCAATCCAGGAAGTCAGTTCTCCTCAATATCTAGATGGGAAAGCAGTGCTGACACAGGCAGGTTGTCCTGTTCAGCTAACTGGAATTTAATTTAAGAGTAAATGTTGGTGCATCAGTAAATGAATTACAGTTTCCATTCATGTTTCTGAGCAGATGTGAAGGATACCAGCCCCACTCTGACTCTGTACACTGAGTGGGTAAAAGAAAACGGGATATTCAGTACATTTACATGCACATTAAAACTTTGATTATACTTGGATTAAGGCAATAAAATGTTTTTTCAAACATTGTGTATACACTATAATTGGAATGAAATCAGCACAAATCTGAGTAAGCTTACTCTGAGTAACAGACCTAGATTATGCGATTGTAAATCAATTTATCTGGGTGTGTAAATGTCATAATCAGAGTGAGACACTTCTGCATGCATTTCCTCACCTTAGATGACATTATGTAATTCATCATGTATATTTGGAAAACTGTGCAATCCTATTAATTCTGTCAGTGTATATGTCTTACTCTAAATAATTAGTCTACAGATAAATAATCAGGAGTATCTTGTGCACATAAATGTACTTATTGTCTGGCACATTTCAGGGCTGCTGCCTTCACTGGTGCCAAACTATAATCATGTGACTTAAATTCATCCCCAGCCGAAAGCAAGTCTGGATTTAGTGGGACAGCTTTTGCATGGAAAAAGCTACAGGATATATTTAAATTCACATCTTACTCAATTACATCTGTCACCATGAAGCATGATATATTTAAAGTGTTATAAATGCAGTTATTCTTTAGTCTGTTTTGAATATATATTGTTCTATGCTTAAGTCCCTCCAAGCTACTAAATGAAGAAAAAATTAAGGGGAAAAAAAAACTTGGGTTCAAGAGGTAAATTTTCCATTTCTTTCAGGACTCCCTTAGAAATTAAAAAAAGATAACAGAATGAATAGAACTTTTCAGAAGTCAAGGTATTCCTATTTCTTCACTTTAAAAAAACAACAACTTAAAAACAGGATTTATAAGGTTTATAAACTAGTCAATATTTGCTTATCAATGATACATTTATCAATGTTTATGTTAGCAGTACATTAATACTTCACAGAATGCATTTTATGTATATTGAGGAAATAACAAACACACATGGGTAGTAAAATGTGGGGTCCATGGCCTAAAATCTGGGTTTTATCTGATAATACCACAAAACAGTTTTGGAGGGAACCATTTATACTTTTAATCAGCTTTGCCCATTAGCCCCTTTAATCATCCAGGAAATTGTTGATTAAATTATTATTATTATTGATTAATGATTAAATACCTTTTTTAGAACGGATATAAAAGGATATACAGCACAGAGAAAGGCTGCATGAGAAACACACAGGTGGAGAGACAAGCAGAAAATTTACTTTAATCCAGTTTCACTGCCAAAGCTCCTCTGATGAAGATGCAAAGTCAGAGTTAGAGAGCCTCTGCCTGTCTGTCAATAATGTATTATACGTCATATATACACCGTCTGACCTGACAAAGCAACTAACACACTCCAAGCATCTACTCGCCCTTCCACTCCGACAGACTGACTGAGTGAGTGAGTGCACTGTCCAGGATCAAGAGGAGTACACTGATTTCTGCTGAGCTGTGTGGAAATAAGAGCTGGAGAACATGTCCAGAGCATCACTGTGCACTATCATAGAAAAAAATGTAGAGAAGGGAAATAGATGTAATGTTGTGGGAATACAATGGAAATACAATGGGACATGTAAATAAAAAAAACAAAACAAAACAAAAAAAAAAAAAACNAAAAAAAAAAAAAAACAGGACACTATGGTGATTTTGCATGTTTAAGCCCAATAAATACAGACTGACAACCATTTTCCAAAACATAAAACTGTATTTAAGTTTCCTGTTATTTTTCCAAATCCCCTAATCTTTCAAATTAAATGTTCAGATGATACACCCACCTTAAAATTCAATGTTTCACCTGCTAACACATATGCTAGAATGCAGATGGGACGGTTGTTTTAATTTCTCGGTAAAAGCCGTCTTCTTCTGGGACTAAATTTCTTGGCGGAGGCATACATTGTTTTCCATGAATCTCCTTGTTGGACCAGTTCAATAAAGTTCTTCAACTAAAAACTGAATAGGCATAGTGTTCGCTGTGATGGATTTCTTCTCTGAAGCATGTTTCAAGTCTTTACAAGCTGATTTAAAAAGCATACTGGAAAGAACTGAAACCAATGGCAGTCTGGAAGGTAGGAAAAACTATTCTAAAATTTACCGCTCCAGTAGTATATTTTGGAAAATAATTGGTAGCAATATAACATATATGCGGGTTGTATTTATTGGGCTCAAACATGCAAAACCACCAATATGGACCTTTAAAGTGCTACAGACATCATTATCCTTTGTAGGAACATGTTTGGAAGGAATATTATATTCTTGACCACTTTATTGGCTTATTTACTTAACTCTGTTTCACAATTCACAGGCAAAGGCTCAGATATGAACTTAAACTTAAAACATTGTTTTGAGCAGCATGACTGTCTATTCCTGGATGACAGAAAAAGGCTTTGGGCCTGGCATAGCCTGTGTACGATGAATCATGCAAGAGGTATTTTTGAGGTAGATATCAGAAGACAATGGCTGAGTTAGTACTCAAATACTTTACTTAAGTACAGTGGTAATAACACAAAGGAAACTATAAAAGTCTTGCACTCAAAATACTACTGGAATAAGAGTAAGAAGAGTACAAAATAATATGTTTAAGCATTAAAAGTACATGAAGAATTGCCATGTACCAGGTATGTGTTAATGGAAAAAATTTCCAATTTTGGTGATTTTCCTGCTTTGAGGTCAGATGGATGACATGCTCCTCTACAGGTCTAAAAAGTGATGTGGTAGCTTTTTTTTTTTTTTTTTNTTTTTTTTTTTTTTTTTTTAACCAGACCATAACTCCATTTATCTAATACTGAATATAAAATCTTAATTTGTAATGGTAAATACAACTGTAATATGAATGTAGTGGAATAAAAACTACAACATTCTCTATGAAATTTAGTGGAGGTAAACAGAAAGTGTCTAAACTAGAAATATTTGGGTAACAGTACCTCAAAATTGAAATTAAACTGAGAGCATGGACTTATTTACTTAGCAGCTCTGTGTAGATCTCACTCATTTCATTCATTAATTCACTCATTCATTCATTCATTGTAAACCTCAAATCAGATAATGTCCTTTGACACCTCCTCCGTGTTACAGCTCCCATGTTATCACAGCAGACTGGTAAACTGGGAGGAAACTGGAAAAATAACAATACAGCACACACCATTTGCCACTGGTTCTAATAACCTCATCGTGGCCGGCTTCAGGTTTACTGGGAGCCGGCTGGTGGGCCTGTGTGATCCGGGACGGTTATATATGGAGTTAGATGAGAGAATGGGGGGATAATAGTGTGGATTCGGCTCCCAGCCTACAATAACCATAAACCCCCTCCCATTCACAACCAAATGAACCTTCAATTCACACTCCATGCTTGGCTGAAAATGGAAATTAACAGGCAAATAAGAAGAAAAAACGAGAGAGGAATGAAGTAAAACGCTTACTTACCGCTAGTCTGGTTGAAAATGTAATTAGCCAGCTGCTGAGCGATAATTTCCGTCACCGGGACACAGCGTCTCACGTATCCGGCTTTGTCTCTCTCCTGTCGGCTTCGCTCGCTCTACTCTGTCGCCCTCCTGGTTCTTGATTTTAACGGTAAACTTGCCAATCCCAGCCTATTGTTAGCGAGGCACACAGAAGGCTGCTGCGCAGAAAACCCCGCCCCTCAGCTCAAGCTTCTCACACGCCATTCGTCAATTTTCATCGTCACGCACTAATGATTGGAGAATTTCAATGTCAGTCAAAAGTTTGGGGCGGGCTATTTTACCGCTAGCTGGGAGACAGTGTGCGGTGGTGCATTCGCGTGTTGTCGTAGGGAAGGGGAAATCCGATATCTAGACAACGTTCACACCATGGCTGCTACATTCACGCGTCACCTTGTCAGTACATCAGAATATTAGAAAGCTGAAATATTAAAACAATACTATTGTAGGATGAAAATAAAAAGCGAAGTCAAGAAAGAGATACCTTCTTAAATTTTTATCAATTTTCAGTTTGATATCCATGCATCAGGTCAAACCCTATAAAAAGCCTTCACGAAACTAACAAATCAATGACTAAATTAAGTGTGATAACAATTATTGGATTCTTTGGGAGGTTGTGCATAATTTCCTTGAAGCACATACAGATTAAATAACCAGGATAACAGATTTAACAAAACTAAGATAGCGTTAGAGAAGATGAGTAAGGAGAAAACGCCATCTAGTGAAGACAGTGAGGGACACAATTTCTGTTTTTACCACATCATTGTTTCCCATGTCTTCCCCTTTTCATCCTTCTCCTAGTTCCCTGTTTCCTTTACTTCTACTCCTCTTTTCCATCCTCTCTCCCCACTACCGTCTCCTCACTCTCCTTCTTCTCCATGTGCTCTTCTGCACAAAATCATTCTACTCATCCACCCCCCTCCCCACCTCTTGTTTTTTTTACATCTCCATCTCTATTTTTCAGGTTTTAACTGCTTTTTCGATAATGACATGCTCTTTGTAATCATTGGACCATCAGATTCTCAGCTGCTCCCTCACATGACAGGTCCACTGTTTCTCCAGACCAGCTCATATCTTATGTTATTTATTTTGCTACAAACAGTAATACTGACCTTTCTTTTGTGTCATTTTGCCCTCAGTCCAATACTCCACTTGCTAGCCCACAGTCCAGAGTCTGAGATTCAGATTATGCATTGTGTAAGAAAAAATATTCATCCCGCCAACAACCAAAAGCTTTTCCTTCAACCTTTCATACTGTGAAGTTCTCAGACAGAGGTTAAAGGTGTTCCACACCACAAGTTTGTCCTCACCAACAAATCTGGAGATCACACAGAAATTGGCCTCTCTGGGTATTTCAAATGTAAAAGCCATTTTCACTCAGGATATCGATTTTCTCATCTGCACGAATGCTGCTGATGAGAGCAACAAGCAGGAAGGAGAGCTCTGTGACTTCATTCTGCTCTCAGGTCTGCTTGTGAGTGTAGAGCAAACACACTGTGAGCTTTCTGTGCTATCTGAATGCTCATCAGCATTTGTGGGGGGAAGATTAGCTCTCATCATCATCAGTGGATACTTTATACATCAAATCTGTTTTCTTTTGATACTTTCAGTTAAAAAGGAATAGCATTAGTTGACCTTTAGAAATGTGTGATAAATAATTTTGAGTTTTTCATTGATGCATTATATAGATCGAGCTGAGGTTGAAGTCTAAAAAGAGGAATTTAATTCTAGTAACTTTAGTGAAGTTTTCCACCAAATATGGCTGGTAGATTTTTTTAATGTCATATCATGAAAATCTAGAAAATAGACAGAGGAGTGGAAGTTGCAGTGCAAAAATAAAAAGCCTAAATTTAGTAAAGAGCAGTGTGTGCTTGTCTGAGAGGTTCTTGAAGCTGTCTCACTGCTGATGAGTGTGTGTGTGTGTGTGTGTGTGTGTGTGCGTGTGTGTGTTAGGATTTACTGTTCNCTGCTGATGAGTGTGTGTGTGTGTGTGTGTGTGTGTGTGCGTGTGTGTGTTAGGATTTACTGTTCCACATGATGCAGTGCGCCCACATCAGGATGAAGAGTGGAGAAACTTCTGGTTGCTATGGAGCATGTGTCCTAGATGTTAGGGTGTCCTATTTGCTTGTAGTAATGAACACTATACCACACATAACATCTAATTCATTCTCTAAACCACTTAGCAACTGCAGATTAACAACAGCAAACACCCCAAACTTCCATGTGGTTGTTACTAATACTACAACTGCTATTAAAACAGTACTATCATAGGTTTACATGTGCTAGATTGCTAGATTATGTTTTTGTGGTGGTTGCTGTAGTTTTACGGACCGTTGCTTTGGCGTTTACTAAACCATTGCTAGTATTAAGAGTGTGGCAAGAGTATTTAGTGTGATTGCTAGTTATTCTGTGTTGCCTGGTGGTTGCTAGAGTGTATTAAATAGCACCTATGCAGGTTCTGGGTGGTTGCTTGGGCATACTGTGCTTTTGAGAGGTACCATATGAAGTAGAAGGGATGAATGAAACGAAAGAAAAGGAAAAATAGGGAGGAGATGAATGGGAAAGAATAAGAGCAGCAGGGGTACCACGAGGAGAGCAGGAGGAGGAGGAGGAGGAGGAGGAGGAGGAGGAAGAAGAAGAAAACTGCAGAGCTCAGTCCTTCCGCACCATGTGAGCTACCGGGACTGAGTTCATTTGTTATCGAATGCACCTGGCATTCTCCGGGAAGAGCAGACAGCAGTAGCCCGGCACAGCCCGACATCCAGCGTTCAGAGGCAGGAGGATCCAGAGCGGACCGAGCCGGTGAGAAGACATCACAAACCCGGTAAACCCAGCCGTGGCTCCCAGCGGCTGAGGGCACCGCCTGTCCGCGAGAAGGAGCGCCGACCAGCTGGGGACATGACTGCAGACGTGGCGGTGTCTCTGTCGGTTCTCGCGGTGATCGTCACATTGAGTGAGGCGGCCCGCAGGTTGCTGATCAGGGCTCTGGCTGACCGCGGTCTCGCCGTGTACGCCGTAGAGCTCGTGTCCACCTTCCAGCTCTGCTGCTGCACACACGAACTCAAGCTGCTGTCAGAGGTGGGCGGGATCGAGCCTCGACTCGCGCTCACCTTCACGTACCTGATGGCCGTTGTCCACACGCTCACATTCAGCGGGGCCATCGGCAACCCGTCCGGCGTGCTCGAGCATGCGTACCACGCGAGGGTCTCGCACCTGTGCGCCCTGTGGCGGATCGCGTGCCAGTTCGCTGCAGCTAGAGTGGCTCGTGCGACGGTGCCGGTGATCTGGGGTCTCGGAATGTCCGGGCTGCACCTGAAGCACAAGCTGCTCGGTTTCCATTGCGTCAGCCCCATCCACGCGCCGCTGCTGAAGGCCGCAGCAGTGGAGCTCGCGTGCGCCTTCGCGGTCCAGACGGTGATCACGCACGCTCGCGATGTGGAAGAGAAATACCGCGTGCACGCCGTAGCTACGGTCATCACTACAGTGGTTTATGCAGGTATGAGAGTTCCATTCTGTTCTATTCTATTTTGTAGAGAGGCTGCAGTCTGTATTTTATTGTATTCTCATCTGTTGTATTCCATTGGATTGCATTAAATTCTATTTTTTTCTACTCTGTTCTATTCAGATGTATATCAGTTTGTCTGCTGTATACACATTCTGCTATGGCTAATTGTACTCTATTGTTTTTATATTGTGTTGTATTAAATCCACAATTCAACATTTAACAAGACATTGGCACAAAACACATACCTAAAAGTTTGTGAATGTGTGTGTGTGTGTGTGTGTGTGTGTGTGTGTGTGTGTTCCAGGTGGTGGTGTAACAGGAGCAGTTTTTAACCCGGCCTTGGCCTTCTCAACACAGTTTCCCTGCAGTGGAAACTCCTTCCTGGACTATTGTCTGGTCTACTGGCTGGGCCCACTACTGGGTAAGTGAATACTCAGGGATACCAAGTGACTATTGATACTAAGTCATGTGTAGAGATAGAAATATTTGATTGGCTTGTGAAGTTTGACATCAGAGTTGGTATAAAAGAATGGATTTTAGTAGTTTGAGGCGAATTCCAGGGGGACCACTCTATTTGTTTGAACTCAGAAGAAAGAAGAGCCTAAAAAGAAAGAAGAGGAGAAAGATCATTTGAATGAAGAGGAAACAATAGAACCCAGACCCACTGAGGGGTCTGTGGTTCCACTCTTTTTCAAAAAGAGACTTTGGAGCAGAGAATCTCCTCAAGAAGAAGAGTTACTGGAGTTTGAGATCAATATTTTCAAGTTTGCCCTTTTAAGGTGGTGAGACCAATTTAGGTATTCATTTGATTGTTTACAGTTGATTTAAATAATTTTACCATAATTGATTTTTAACAGTTTAACTCTCTAATACTCAATTTTATCTGTTATTAATGCTTTATGCTGTTGGCTTGTGCAAAATTATAACTAAACATAACTCACTGGGCTGGAGTTAAAGAACTGCTTTAAACTTCATTTATAGAGTTGAGTGTATTAGTGTTGTTCAGCCTCTCCTCTATGATGTAAAAAGTTAACAGTACACGTATGAAGTGGTCAGATTATTACCAGTGGGTTTTCTGAAGTGTTAACTTGGACTATTTGATAGTATTTCCTAAGCAGTAAAAGTATCCTTATTGCTTAAAATTTATTCTCACAACTATAACAACTGTTATAAAATAAGAATAGCTGTCATTAACTAAAGTTCATACAGTAATATTAAAGAGGCAGGCCATGTCAAATATAGTTGTGTGGGAGGTAGGGGAGGCTTTAGGAGGTGAGACAAATATTCTTTGCCCTAGCCTAAGTATAACAGATTAGAATTCTACATTGTTAATTGATGTGGACTCGTCTAAAAGGCCTTATTGTGAGGCTAGCCTAGACCTCTTGTATTAGGGTCTCAGGGTAATAATGGTAATATGAGATCCAAATGTAGGCCCACCACCAAAAATTAAACCACGATTATGAACCTGCTGTCACTCTGAAACTGACACATCTTTCAGTATAGGGCAAAAATATACGTTATTAAGATATGTTATTATATCTTAAAAATATACATTATTAAGATATATGTTATTACATCTTAATAACATATTTTTGCCCTATACTGTACTATTCTATATTTGCAAACATAAGAGTAAAGAGGAACCTGCTCCTGTTTGTACTCAGGATTCGGTCATTATAAAGATTATGTGCTTTATGAATGACCACATGGTGGCGCTGTCCACATAAAAAAATGTAAACAGGTCATCATCTTATTTCCCTTCATTTATTCTCTGTTCATACCTTCTTATGATGCAGGCATGATGAGCTCTGTGTTGCTCTTCGATAAACTCATCCCTCGGCTGTTAAGGAAATCAGCAGAGCCTCTCCACTGCCCCCTGGAGACCAAGAAGAGGAACTGAAGGCATGTCCGTTCGGAGGAACTGCAAACCTGCAGTTCTGTTTTCATTTCTATGCACTTTTTAAGAGGACTTCAAAATTGAAAATCTACTTTACACGGACCATGATTATCCAGTCTAATGGGTGATTTGTCCTACAGAGCACAATTTCTTTTTAACGCCTCATTTAAGATGATAATACTGGTTTTTATCTTGACTGTTTTATATTGAGATGAAAGATATAAACAGGAACATAAACTCTTTAAAGAAGGGTATGAACAAATTCATCAACTAGTTTTTATGCCCAGGCTGCTAATGTAGTTGTTAACAGTTAGCTGGTTAAACTTGACAAGCATAAAACAAAAATTAGGCTTGTGTGTGTCTGAGTTGAATTCTCTTAAACAGCAAAGCTATTTTTGCGGTTGTATTTCTCATTGAATTTGGCTTTTATTTTCTGCCTACAGATTAGACAGGATTGGATTTTTGCTTGTGAAAATCTTGACATTTCTGCCAAATCTATAAACAACAAGGCTTTTCAGTATGTGACTTTTTTCAGAATCAGTCATTTTTAGATCCTTTCTAGATTATTTAAAATTTTATTTTCTATAATTAAGTAGAAAATCAATAACTTTATAGACAGTGATTTATTTTAGATTTTTTTCAGGAAATTTAATGGTTTTCATTTCTAGGGTTTCTTCCTGTAATTTTTTTGAATGTTTTTTTATTCTTCAGAATCAAGAATATTGCAGAATCAAGTAGAAAATATTTCTAAACGATCTACAATCAAGTGAAGAATCAAGTGTCCTCTTCTTGATTTTAATGCAGCCATCTGCCCTTTTTTTTTTTTTTTAAAGTTTTGTTTTATTTGAACATCCTGACACTCATTTCTAAAAAATCTCTGAAACATTTTAGTTTCAGGAACATTTGTATTGGAATCTGGTTGCAATAATCTCACTGCACTGTCAGACTTTTTTACTTGTTTGAAGAAAATAAGACATTCAGTATTCAATAACAGACACAGTGACTTGATAAGATGTTTTTTTTTTTTTGTTTTTTTACGGTGTGTTTCTGTCACTAATACACATCATTTTTCAAGCAAAAAATAAATTTTTTACTAAAATTCCAGACATAACTGTTTGTACTCAGTGTATAAACTTAAAGGTCACAGTCCTAGTTTTGTGTATGTATGTATATATATATATATATATATATATATATATATATATATATACATACACACAGCGCTTTGGCTTCAGAAGGTTAAACCCATTAGATATAAAACTTTGAACAGTAACATTATTTTTGGTTTTGGATTACCACATAAAAGCCAAAATCAGAGCCAAAATCTCCAATGAACTCTGTCAAGTCCATCATGCCATTCATGCTATGAACAGTACACTATGTACTTACATAAATGTCAGGCTTGTTACAGACATGATTGAAATCAAATGATCTCTCGATTTAGACTGAATTTATGAAGTTGAAGTGGCCAAAAACTCAGAGGTCAAAAGCACTCTGAATTTGCTTGTTGGCTGGTGTTATTACTGTGAAGCCCTGAAAACACACGCTGTAAGAGGCAACGTTATGAGCCAAATATTATTTTTGTATAACTGAACAATTTATTTGAACTAATTTTAATGTCATGATTAATGTGAATATTCAATTTAGCTTCCTGATAAATTTGTATTTTTATTTGGTGTTTTTCATGTGTTTTTTTTTTTTAGCCACGTTAGCATTGAGGCTGTAATGATGGTGCCTAAGGAATATACATGCCTGTTTTTTGGGGTATTTTTTCCCTTTTGTGATGGGTGTATTACTTTAGAAAAGAAATGACCAAAATACTGGCATATGTCACAGCATTACACATAATAACGTCTGAGTAATCCTGCTAACAAACAGATATTGATGAAAACATAACCTCCTTGGTAGAGATAATAATACCCCGAATCCCACACTGTTTCTTAAGAATCATAGCTACTTGGTGAACACGCACACACATACATGCCATTTTTCTTTTTAGGAATTTAAAAATTATTTTAGTGCAAGAAAACTGCTTAAACAAAGGCTGAACAGAAAGAAATCAAGTTACTAATGATGAGTGATTTTCATATGAAAACTAAGCATTTATTGAGGATTTTATACAAAGACAACAACTACCCCTCAGCAAGGAAATCAGACGTCAACTTGATCATTAGGTACAAAACACAAAAAGACATTATTTTAAATTTCTTTTTTACAGTCAACAACAAGAAATAGGCATATACAGCCACATCTAAATGGTCTACAGTAGCTTGGATGGATGAATGTCAGTTGTGCAGAGGAGTATACTTTCTGCATATAATCAAGACAAAGTAATAGAGTTGGAAATGAGTGGAGGATTGATAGAAAAACAGGAAATATTTTTCCAAACTCCAAATAAGAGTGATAAATAAGCTTAGGAAGCTACGGAAGACTACTGAGATGACTATAAGCATGTTAGAGGAGTCTGACTGCAGGAACAGGATATATTTTACTTGGGACAAGAAAAGAATATGAGTAAGAGCTTAGAGGCATTCAGGGAACCTGAAATGAGTGCTGTTTGTCCTCTTGTCCTAGTTCATGATGCAACACCATGCTTTGACCGGCAGCAAAAAAGAAGTCCATCTAAAAAGAAACAGTCAGAGGACACAGATTAAAGATATGACTGCCCATAGGTGTGAATGAGTTTGTTGTCTGCATGTTAGTGATGGGATAGGCTGCAGCCTTCTCAAGCCTGCACAGGATGGCGACTGTGTGCAGTTTACTAACCCAAATTACAGAACAAGCTACCTGCCATGTAATACTGCCCATGTGTTAAAATCTTGAGCTATCATTTCTCAGAGTGGGTAATCATCAATAAGTCAGTAATAAGCTGTCAAGTAAAGCTGGTTAAGAAAAATATAATTCACCAGTGGTCGATGTCTGCGTCTTCAAACTGGCCGGCCTCTGTTGCTGCTGCTGCGTCGACCTCCATTCCATCTGACAACAACAAACACATAAAATATTGTTTGTCATGTAAATCTTCTGCATGATTTTATTGACTCAGACTATATTGTTAAATCAAAAGGGGTTCATCCTTTGGGGAGCATGATTTTGTTCAGTAAATGAGAATGTAGCGCATGATGTATATTTTCACATACCTTGTGACACTTCTGTGTTTGGTAGTTTTGCTTTGGTGAGTTGAGTGCCATACAGTCAGATACGGGTGTGTGTAAAACTGGAGCTGTGTAGGACTCTGAGTGGGATACCTTCAAAGTCAGCATTGCTTTCATCGGTTCGAACCCCAGCCATGTGGTACTGCTGAGCGACGGACTGGGCCAGCATCCCCTCCAGCCTCTCCAGGGTGGCCTGGCCCTCCTGAGTCAGCGCAGACAGACCCTCCTCACACGTGTAGAAGGTCGGGATGTCGCCCTGACCGTGCTCTGAGGGGAGCAGGGGTGAGAGGATGAGGGTAGAAGAAAAGATTTAAGGATAAACTGAAAGGATGAGAGTTAAGTGGAACAAAAAGAAAAAAAAAGGATTCATTCTTTGTAGTGGAATATTTAGAATCAGCAATATAAAAAAATATTACAATAATTAGAGAACCTTCATTACTGACATTATATTGCGTTCTGAAGGCATTATAATGGGATACAGGGGAAACTACAACTTTCTCAGCTTTAACAATTTTTAAAAATATTTCAGGTGAAATCAGACTCAGTATTTTTTTTTTTTTTTAGNTTTTTTTTTTTTTTTAGTGTTAACTAAGATGATACAATTGTGTATCACATTTCAAAAAGTAAAAACACAAAACAAAACAAAACACTCCAGTAGTATTCTTTGGGAAATGGCAGTAATGTAATGTCACTGTGTATGTGGGTAGTATGAATTGGGCTCAACATGCAAAACCACTGGTATGGTCCTTTATAAGGTATACCAATATTGTATAATAACATAACATGACATGACATGGCATAACATAACACAACACAACACAACATAATATAAGTATACCAATATAGGTATATAGACACCAATATAGGTGTGTNAACACAACACAACACAACATAATATAAGTATACCAATATAGGTATATAGACACCAATATAGGTGTGTATAGAAGGTGTTAGCTCTGTTAATGTGTACTGTGATGAAGGATGAAGGGTGGTCTTACCTGCCTCTGGAAACAAAGAATCCAGAGCAGCAGGAAGAGAAGGACAGACACAAAATGAAAAAACATTAATAAGGAGTTGACCATTTTTTTTTTTTTTTTTTAATCATTGTCAGGTAAAAAACTTGCATCTCCAAAGTTGTTTTTATCCAAGACAGAGAGAGAGAGGGGGAAGGAGGGAGAGAGGGAGAGAGAGAGAGAGAGAGAGAGAGAGAGAGAGAGTGTGTGTGTGTGTTCTTCTCACCGGCCTCCTCTACATCGTACTCTTCTCCTTCAAAGTCATTGTCGGAGTCGTCATCCTCTGGGTCGGGGTGCAGCGCCTGGCACTCGCACATCGCTGAAAACATGGACTCCACTGTATGTAACACACACAAACACACACATGCATACACAAGAGATCCTCACCACCAGATGCAGTACTGCCCCTCTGTGGTCGTTTCAATATTATCAGTGTAAAAATTGTCAATATGCACATTCTGCTGTTTAAATTTTGAGTTAAATTCCTTAACTGCATTGCTATTAGGGCTACAACTAATGATTATTTTTGTTATTAATTAGTCTATAAATTTTTTTCTTAATCATTCAGTTCACTAGATTAGTGCTGAATGCTCTTGACAAGCTCTCAGAGCCCAAAGCAACATCTTCAAACTGCTTCTGGTCTGAACAGCAGTTAGGAAAAAAAAAAAAAAAAAATNAAAAAAAAAAAAAAAAAAGTTATTCATAGAAAAGCAGCAATTTTGAATTTCTTCAAGTGTAACTTTTGAAGTGAAATGAATATTGAGTATTTGGAGCATCACGAGAGATTAAAATATCTTAATATATATTTCTTGAATCTTAAAATACATTTTAATATCTTAAAATATTAAATATCATGCCCACAGTAGTGAATTTCTTTAAGATTTCATAGGGCGGCCAGTAAATGTTTTCAGCAGTAACAGAAAGAACTGATTTTTTAATTGTGAACCAGTATTAGGAACTCTCTCTCTCTCTCTCGCTCTCTCTCTCTCTCTCTCACACACGAAAATGATATCAGTCTAAGTCAGGCATGGGTAACTGGCGGCCCGTGGGCCGGATACGGCCCGCACCTTTCATCTATCAGGGCCTCGGATGACTTCTCAATTAATAAAAGTGAAAATTATAAAAGTGTTTTCCTTTGTTATTACCATCACCCATCAGCAGAGGGCGCTCGATCATTAGTGATGCTGTATTTACTACCATCCATTCCAGCAATTCCATGCTAGCACAGCACGGAATGAGAGAATAAGACCAGCCGGGTCTGTCGGTTCGGGGGGAGTCCCCAGAAAACCTCCTTTATTTTCAAAGCTGAATGTTGACAGGTATGTACTGAGTTCACAGTGATTTTTGTTTTATTTAATGTGTGGCCCTTTGACTGCGAGAATGAAATTTTATTGGCCCCCGTCCTCATCAAAGTTGCCCATCCCTTGTCTAAATTGATGCTCACATGCTGCCTTGTCGCTCGGCACAAACCGAATCTCTGTGATCACTCCATCATCATCGCAACCGCTGCTATCTTCATCATCTTCATCGGCTTCTTCATCGGGGGCTTTCTCTGCCATTTCTGCCTCATTTTCTTCTGGAGGGAATAAATGTGAAAACGATCAAACAGGCATGAAACTTTTTAGACTTTTATACCAAAATGTGCGATGATGTGCCACCTTTTATTAAAAGTATCAATTTTTATCAAAAACATGAAAGTTTCTGGGTAATTCCAAACTTCTGCAGGCTGGTGTACATATTTCATTGTTACCGAGTTGTCCTTACCGCTGAGTTTGCCGTTGACCATGACATACAGGTGTTCTTGTGGGTAAGCGCTAACATCTTTGGAGATGGCATGCAGGCCGATGGAGGGATACTCCAGGGAGAATCCCATCCCCATGCCGTCAAACCACATCAGCTGCCTGGAAACAAAAAGAGCTGAATGTCTCCAGTTTTTCCACCACTCTGCAATTTCAATTAAAAAAAAAAAATGTATACAAAGCAACAGAGTGAAAATATTTCATTTTATTTAGCAAAATGTTAGGTTACATGATTATATGTGTTATTTGGGGTTTCGTGAAAATTAAAAGTTTTTTCATCACGTCAAAGTCAAGAAACATGTTTGTCACTGTAACAGGACTGACTGCTCTCTCTCAAACGGACACCATTCAGCGCCTATAGACTGCGCATGCTCAGTAGAACGGGCACGCTATATAACGGCCCTCTACTGGCCGGATGGAGCATTTAGTGGCTGTGCTTAGAGAGAGTGAAACTTTGTATTTTTAAGCTGTAATAGTGTGCGTTCATTTACAAGTGAGTATTCTTTTATTCCGGTTTTCTCTTCTGAATTAATAGTTTATTTATTAATTAAAGTAAGCACTAAAATAACAGGTTAGTTATTATTATAACACTAATGTTAGAGCTGACACCTTAACGTTTCTGCTGGCCTGTATGTTTAATCTTTAACTGTATATTGTATCATTGATAACATTTTATATGTTATTTAGGGCCCTTTCACACCTACCTCGTTTGGTCCGGACTTTCGGACTTTTCAGTTTGATCCGAACCANAGGGCCCTTTCACACCTACCTCGTTTGGTCCGGACTTTCGGACTTTTCAGTTTGATCCGAACCAAATTTACAGGTGTGACAACATTCTGGGCACTCGACCAACCAGCTCACCCGTTAAGGTGGTGGAATCAGCTGCAGCTTCA